>PVJS01039973.1:0-18663 GCA_004027185.1 Glis glis | reverse complement strand
AGAAAGTGTGAAAATAGAATATGAAAGCAATAATAAAACATTTGCAAACTATCTGGAATATTCTGTATCTGAAAATTCCAGTTATGGTTGCTAATATATTATTATTCTTTATGATGTGTGTATGTAGATGTGTTGTATATTCTATACAATATTTGTAAACTGTGGAAAGTGCAAAGTTAATGATTAATAATATAAAATGATAGTATTAAGAGATAGAATTAGGAAAGCCTAAATATAAAAAATGCAAAATAAAAACTAAATAAGTCAAGGAAATTATTACTATAGTTCAGATAATATAGATTCCTTATTATATTCATTATGGAAGAAGTAACTTTTATTTATTGAGTTTTTATAATATACAAACTGTGCTAAATTCCTTTATGAATTATCTCATTTAATCCTTATAACATCAAAGTGAAATACTATTTTCACTGATCAGTTGAGATTTAGTGTTGTATTATTAGTTATGGGAGTAGTAACTATTATTTATAGACTGGGAACTGGGGGAGGGCTAAATGACCATTGTGTGCATGTATACTTCTACCACCCTGAAACCCATCAAGATATATGATTAAAATGCACCAATAAAAATATGCAAACTATGTTCTAAATTTCTTTATGCACTATTTCCTTTTTTTTTGCGGAACTGGGGATTGAACCCAGAGGCATTCTACCTCCGAACTACACCCCCAGCCCTATTTTTTATTCCTTATTTTGAAACAGGTTTTCTCTAAGTTGCAGAGGGCCTCACTAAGTAGCTGAGGCTGGCCTTGAACCCGCGGATTCTCCTGTCTCAGCCTCCCAAGTACTAGGATTACAAATGTGCACCACCACGCCTGGCTTTTATGCACTATTTCATTCACATATTATAACATCTCTGTAAGTGAAGTATCATTATTTTCACTTACAAATTGAGGTTAAAGCCATGGGGTAACTTGTCCAGCTCAGACAGACAGTAGTTAATAAATTCGGGATTCCCAGTTAAGCCCTCCTGTCTCCAAAATCCATGATCTAAACGACCACTTGTCCCACTTCCCAGATTATGAGGACTATAAATAAGCATAAAATTTTGGTTGTATAGAGAATTAGTCACCAAATGTAGGCGAGTTAGTACTTACAAGTATTGGTCATCACTAAAGGGTTAAGAAAAATTCAAAGTTTTGAATTGAGTGTATAATAGGACACAGTTAAAAGAGAAAATACAAAAGAGAAGAATCGCTTAAGAGTTTCTTGTATTGCACAAGAATCTAGTATATTCTGTGGGAGTAAAAACATTATTTTCTTGATCATTTTATGAGGTGTGAATCATATGATAGGACAAAAATATGAGTGTTACTAGCCTTTTCTTAAAACCAAGATTCAAATCACCATATAAATACCTGGTAGAAACCTGAGCCCGAAGAAGGGTACCAGCCTATAGACAGGTTATGTGTTAGGTATAAAGGCTTTGGAAATCAGTTTCTAAAATTACTCTGTACTTAAAAATGAGGTCCTTGCAATTCTACCCTCAGCCAAGTTCTCATCTTTTCTTCTCCTCTTCCCTAATGTCCACCTTACTCAGGCCAGGCCCTCCCCAATCTCATCTCTTAGACCATCAACCATGCTATTAATTATGGAAATCAACACATTTTATAATAGCAGGAGCAACCTAAAACTAATTTGTGCAAAATATCCTCAAAATAGTCATCTTTCATACTTTCAATGTTAAGGAAGCACTCGCAAACTAATGTCTGTGCCTCTGCGCTGTTCTTCACCTGTCTTTAGTTACCATGAGGATAGTACATAGATATTAATAGGTAACTCACATAGCACATCTAAGGTAACTCCCCAAAATCAAGCCTATAAGAAAAAAAAAAGGCATGGTGCTAGGAAAAACTGACAAGTTCATTCTTAGAGATCCAGGGAGCAAATCATTAGAAGTTTTAGAATAGCTGTTTGAAATCTACCAAAAGACATTAAAGATCTAAAATGAGAAGGCCCGTGCTTCTAGGACCCTATGAGATTTTTATTGAAAATGAAAGTATATTGCTAACCCATATAAAGATATTCTATCAGAATAGGATTAAAATATTCAGCTGTTAGTTCAGCAATGGAAACAAAACAAATCACAGGCATTAAAACCCTAAAACAAAAGCAGATAAACACAAAGGACAAGGATGCTCTTCTGGTGATGTGATCCTTTTTGTATTTTGCTGTGCTAGGGATCAAACCCACGGCCTCACGCATGCTAGTCAAGGGCTCTACCACTGAGCTATGTCTCCACCAGCTAGTGATTCTTCAGCAGCCATCTATATTTTTATGTGATAGTAAGTTTAATATTGAAAAAAAATGACCAAACCAATGAAGGCAAATGCTGTAAGGGCGCAGTTTGGGTACTTAACATTGTGGGAATTTTCCCATGTGGTTCTGAAGTGCCCTATAAAAACACGGGGCTTGTAGAACAGAAATTGATATTCTCCCTGGGTGAGCAAGAGGTAGCATACCAACAAAGCTCCCCCGATGAGACAATCCCACACTCCCACTTGGGCGCCATCATTATTGTTTAAAAAATCTTTACCATGTGAAACAGTATCATGTTGCTTAGCTATTCCTGTTGCTGGCTGTGGATAGAAAAAACCAGGAAGCCAGTAGGAGCCGTATTTTCTCACTGTGGACAACTTGCTGATGAGGTTTATCTCAGTCCCTACTCTCAGAGAGAGTACTTAGTGTTCAAAAGACTTGTGAATGGGATCTATGCAGCAATCCACATGCAAAATACAACTGTGAAGAAAAATGGCATTTTTCACACTTTCAAATGAATTTGCCTCTGAATGTCATATGAAGCCAAACCAAATTCCTGCTATTCTGCTGTTCCTCAGGACCAGAAATGTAGCTGATGTGGAAATTTGCCGGGTAAGTATATTCTACCTTCTCTAGTCTTTGTTATAATTCGTATTCACATATATATTGCTTCTATGATTTTTTAGCAAAGTACATTGGTGTTCACCTTTTCACAGAAATTCAAAATTCTCCACTCTTCATTAGTAAAGTGATATCAATATTAGTGATAATTAAGTTAACCACTGATATTTCTAATCTCACCAAATTATTTTAAATATCTTGATACTTTTCACAACATCTTTAAAGTTACTGTAAATTCAGTAGTTCAAATTCACAGTTCAAAGAGTTGTAATATCTTTTAAGGGACGGTTAACATACAAATTGCCTTATTTCATATTGTCATATTCAAAATATTCTATCAAATGAAAGGTAGATATAATTCAATGGCAACATATTTCCAGACACCTATTATAATTAAACTCATGAATTCCCTAATCTATCATGAATTCTTAAATTATTCTTGTCGCTACACATTAATGTAATTAGAATATCTATAAGTATGTCAAATTCTGAATGTATGTAGTATATATATGCAAATTCAAGTAATTACTATATATCTATCTTTTGTCTTGTTCTTATCTCCAAAATTAGAGTCTAAATTATAGTTATCATAGTCATGTTTTGAATTGTACCACTATCCAAAAAATTGGTAAAATTTTCAAGAATATTTAGTTTTATGAATGTCAAATATGAAAAGTAATAATAAGTCTTGTAGTAAACTTGGAAAGGGTGAGACACTTAAATTTCACTATTTCTCTCACCTGCTAATAGAAAGCTTTTCAACACAGGATAATTTTTAATGATCACAAACCTACAAAATATTTTTCTTATGATATTTTCTTACTCCTCAGTTAAGTTTGAATCATTTTTTGACATAATATGCTTTAAGATCTTGAACTGAAATTCAATATTCTCTACAAATAAGGTTACACATAGGAAAGATAATGCCTCTTTGTTTCTATTTGATAATAGTCTATTCAAAATAATGAAGGAGTATACAGTACTGATGAAATTCTAAATACAAACTGAGCATTCCTCATCCAAAATGCATGTGACCTGAAGAGTTTCAGAACATGAATTCTTTTTATTTTAGGATACTTGCATGTACACAATGAGATCCTGGGGATGGGACACAAGTCTATGGATGAAATTAATTCATGTTTCATATACAACTTATACACATAGCCTGAAGGCAATTTTAGATGGTATTTCTAGTGCACCTGTGTTTGATGGCAACCCATCACATGAGGTCAAGTGTGGAATATTTCACTCATGGCATCATGTCAGCACTCAAAAAGTTTTGGATTTTGGAGCATTTTTCATTTTAGATTTTTGGATGAGGGATGTTGAACCTGTACCATGGAAATCTTAGTCTATATTCCATTTTGATTTTTCATGGAGATAACTACCATATTATGTTAGGAATGGAATGAAATTGCTGTGACAGGATTTAGAAAAAACTATTATAACTTTGGAGGTTATTGATATTTTGTGACAGTTTCGTTGTGTGATAGAACTTTGTTCTGGGCATTGTGTGACTTCTAAGGTAAGGTGAATGTCAAGAGCCCAAGACTCTATCAAGTCTGATAGCCCAAGACTCCATTAACCAAATATCCTCTCCTACTCTATTATTCATATGCATCACGTAAGGGCCTATAGGAATTAATAGAACATATTAATGTGTCACCTGAAGAGCTGAAGGGAGGTGTTGAAGGAGGTAACAAGTTGATTGATCAACAGGAATTAGTTCTGAGTTCTTCTACAAATATTCCTTGATTATGCTATTAATCTTTAAACTTTCTTCTTATTAGCTCTTTATTTTTATTTATCATATGGGAATCCTCAACTAAGTAAAACTTACTGTTATTAGACATGGATGTTACTTTTTGTAAAAGAATGAATTATTTGACAACAAAAGCAAACACTGACTTCTTGGTAAGTACTAAAATCTCACAGGTAAGTATTAATTCATTTCTCATACTCTTCCAGTAATCTGTGTGAATAGAAATATGATAAAAATTTAAAACATTTAAATGAATTTGTCATTTATTATTAATAGGAATGGTTTTATCAGACAGTATATCATAATAGAGGAGTTATATAAAGTTTTTGAGAGTGAAATTCTGGAATATTCTGCAGCTGATAATGGGAACAAGATGGAAAATTTCAGTAACTTTCCAACTTAACCTGGGGATTTCTTGCAAGAACTGATGTTAATATTACAGTAAAATAGAATGTGCTAGTTGGGCTACAAGGTACTGTAATCCCAGAACATGGGAGGCTGAGACAGGAGGATCTCAGGTTTGAGACCAGTGTCAGCAACTTGATGAGGTCCTCAGCAACTTAGCAAGACCCTGTTTCAAAATAAAAAACAAAATAGGGCTGAGGGTGTAGCTCAGAGGTAGAATGCCCCTGGGTTCAATCCCCAGCACAATGAAAACAACAACTACAAAATGGAAAGAAATAATGAAAAAAAAATAGTTGATCTTTAAGAACTAAAACAAAACAAAACAAAACCCACCCACAAATCTTATATGTAAAAGACTGGAAAATATGTAAGGTAAATATAATCAGGTATCATTTTCTTAATATCACACAAAATGTATTTTAAGTCACATGGCATTATTGAAGAGAAAGAAAATATTTGCTTTTGTCTATGTTATATCTGAAATGTTCACTATATCTTCAATTACAAGTGTTGAAGAGGCAGTCAGATGTCAGGGTCTGCAATCCATGGCAGAGGCTAGGGTGGGAACTGTAAAGTTGGGTAACAGAGGCATACAAAGGCATCCAGAGCCAGCATATAAAAATCATTCCTTTCGCCACAGCCATTGATGGGATCAGACAGGTGGACCCTATATCTAGATAGAAGAATGTCAGAGCCTACCTGGAGTACTGACTGGTAAAGAAAAATATTCAAAATAGTGAAATTACCCAATCTTTATGTTCTTTGGCAGAGAATGTATTAGGTTGCCCCAAGTTTCCTTAATATTTCCAATGAATACATTTTCCAGATCTATATTTGGAGGTCAGTGATATGCCAAATTCCAGTGTCTAAAATACCTCTACTGTACTGAGACTAGAATTTCTCCTATTATGATTTGAAGAATGCCAGGAGCATACCTGGTTACTAGAATCTTTGTGTCTTACCCACTGAATGCTCTAATTATTGAACCTATAGATACTGAAGAAACATCATGCCACATTCAGCACCTACTTCTCCTCCCACATGCTCCTAGGGAGGCTTTCTGTCCTGTTTGTTGTAAGAGGTAAACTGAAATATTAGGTTGGAATAACCAGGCATGGTGGCACACACTTTTAATCCCAGTACTTGGGAGGATGAGACGGGAGGATCTGGGTTCACGGCCAGCCTCAGCTCTTAGCGAGACCCTGTTTCAAAATAAAAACTAAAAAATATGGCTGTGGGTGTAGCTCAGAGGTAAAATGCCCCTGGGTTCAATCCCCAGTACTGCAAAAAAAAAAAAAGAAAGAAAGAAAGAAATATTGGGTTGGAATGAGGCCGGGCGTGGTGGCGCACGCTTGTAATCCCAGTACTTTGGGAGGCGGAGACCGGAGAATCCGGGTTCGAGGCCAGGCTCAGCTCGCGCACGCTCGCACACGCTCGCGCGCCCGTGAGCGTTCTCTCTCTCTCTCTCTCCCTCCCTGTCTCTCTCTCTCTCTCTCTCTCTACCTAGTGAGGCCCTCCGCAACTTCATGAGACCCGGTTTCAAAATAAAGTATAAAAAATAGGGCCGGGGGCGTAGCGCGGAGGTAGAATGCCCCTGCATTCAATCCCCGGTACCGCAAATAAAAAAAAAAAAAAAAGAAAAAAGAAATATTGGGTTGGAATGAATACCAGTGCTTTAAAACTACATCAATGTCACATACATGGGTAAATCTGCACAGATGGACAGTCTGTGTCCTGATGTGTACTGAGAGCCAGTCTTGGAGTCAGAAGGCAAAGGTATGAAGGGACTTCTTACCTATTTTTTGTCAACTGTGATCTTATAGGTGAAGCCTCGTTAGCTATTTCTTTAGCTGGATTCCCTGGCATTGCATTTAATGGAATCCTGTCTGGATACTGATTAAAAAGATTTTATAAATACTTTGGACCTTTGATCTTTAACCTTACTCTTAAGCATGCTAATTTCTTGCTTCTGAAATTCTATTTCATATCTTCTCACTTGGGACCATCCTGGACTTCAATTCTGCCAAGGGCCATCAAATAGGGCTCAGCAGATAGAGACCTTTGATTTGCCTCACATTTAACTCCTGGCCAAGAACGGGAGTGTGCACAACCTAAATGCAACTTATGGATTGTAGAAGAGGGAATAACTTCTAAATTGAGAAGATGAACAGTATTGACCTTATATGAAAGAAAATGCACATTTTGATCCATTTGATATTCTTTTGATCCATTTTTAATTGCCACACATGTCCAGCAAGTAGAAAATGTTCTACAAATCCCCAAGACAAAGGAATAATGATCACATCCACAGGATCCCTGACTGGGCACCTGTGGTCTTATGAAGGTGGGAGACTAGGTATGAGTCTAATCTCTACTACCAATTGGCTGCATGACTTTGAACTTGCAGCACACCTTGTCCTAGTAGCAAACCTTCAAAGATAACCAATCTGCAAACATAGCCCAAAAACACCCAGGTTGAGAGTATTGCATAAAAGATATCAAGTGGTTTTAGAAGCCATAAATAGTATAAAATATTGTTATTGTCATTAATTATGATCTTAATCATAGTTAAAATTTCCAACAACATAGTCATACTGTCAGTTGCTACATAGGTACCATATCAAACACTCAGCAATCAGTCTAAATAATTAGTGAGCATCAATTGGTCTTTCTGTCCAGCACCTAGAAATATCTTTTCTTCCAGGTACACATCAGTGTTCTTCCAAAGGACTGTCCCCTATCCTTAAGTACTTTTCTTGGAGTTGACTTTATGTCAGATTACTTTATATAAATTCTTTAGGAAATTAGTTCATGACTAAATAATAGGCAAGGGGACATAATTTAGGATAGAATACTGAACCAAGACTCTTCATTTTTTCCCAAATACTTGGGAGCCTGAAAGAATGTTATCCCAGATGTAATTGTGAGCTCTCGTATAGCCAGGCAGGGAAATGGAGCTCATCCAGAGGAAGCAAAGATGAATCTAACATGAATTCTGATTAAAGTTGCACCTGAAGTTGATTCTTAAATTTGAAAGATTTCCCATGGATAGATATGGACAGAATTGAAATCAACATTTAACCTAATTTATGAATAATCTAAAACTGGGAAATGTCAAATAACTTTAATGAATGCTAGAAATGCATAATTTATCTTATTTATCTATATCTAGATATTAGAAGGCCTAGCTACTGTATGAAGAACTATAATTTGAGCACCAAAGCCCGTTTTGGGTTCTCAACCAAGATGTGTAAAATTTATTGCTCAATAAATGTCTGTGTGTGACTGTACTTATTTAATGCTGAAGATGAGTTTCATTGTGATAGAATTTAAACAATGTTCCTCACTCAGGCAATCATCTCCAAGGAGAAGAATCTTATCAATGAATGGGATGAGAAAACTTGTACTTTTGAGTAGATGGATCCCCTTCATTAAATAAACACAATGTCATTCACATAGTATTATACCAAAATTGCACACAAGAATGTAAAGGACATAAACTCTGAGAAATTATGTGATGTACTGAAAATGCACTTCAATTTCATATTATTGTGTAAATATGTCCACCTGGAGATGGTTTAAGTGAGTCACTCAGAATAGACACTGATCTATATCATCTTTGTAATTATGAGAAATATTTTTTCTGATTTTGGACATTGGTCACATTTTGAAAGTTCTAGAAAGCTAGCAACTGCTAAATGAGTGTTTTAATAAGTAGCATGCAATATAAGCCATACGTCATCAAGAAGTGGCAGTCTTGCTTCTAAAGGCTCTCAGAGACCACTGGGGATCCCTCTCTGTGAATCTGTTTATCATCTCCTGAGTGAAACATAACTGGTTAGGAAGGAGAATGTTGTGTAACTCACTGTAATTTTTTGGATAACACTACAATGAGTCTCTGACACTGAGAAATAATAAAGGAAAACCCCTCAATGGAGACACCATGAGACAAGGTATTTTGTGAACATTTTTGCTTGATTTTGGTGAAAAATTTATATGCACAGGCAACCTAGGGAAGATCCGTGGTGAACTGAGAGATACACAACCTTCTGTGTCCAAACTAACTACCAACATCACGTAAACCTCCCAAGTTCTCCTCAGGAGCACAGTCTAGCATTTAAACACATTCTTCTAGAAAAGCAAGGTTGTGATTGTCAGGACCATTGAGGGCTGTTCTTCTCAGAGTCGTAAGTCAATAATCTGAAGAGAGCTTTATCCTTTAGATGTTGTGTGTCAATTGTTTCTGTCAACATTGTTATTTGGCAGGAAAATCTGTCAGGTAGATATGATAATGTGACAGCTCTGAGCTTTGTCTCATGTACCAAAAAAAATCCATGTGTGGATGCAATCGTAGGATTATATCTCTCGGAGAATATAGAAAAGAAGTAAAGCAAAGCAAACAACTTTAATGCCTGTAGGATTTAATATTCTTTCCACAATAAAAGCATGATGAATGTTACTTGATTATTCAAAGGAGACTCAGAAATGCACAGAAAGTCCCTGTAGGACCAAAGGTCTGCAGTTTCCCCACTGTAGTTGCAAACAGATGTTTCCTCTAGTCTCTGAATATGTACAAGTGAGTGTTTATAAGAAAGACCACAGTGATGCTTCTGGTGCCTATTACAGGAACATAGAGTGATGGGAAATGTCTACAGAAGTACTGCCTACAGTTCCAGGTAGGATGCTTTCCACTGAAGGAACAGAACTCCTACTACTGACTCCAGTCATATATTGAAGATACCATAGATTTTGATTGTTGGAGTGCAAGGGAGATGTGTGTACTGATTTTATATATGACAACCTTATCTCTTCCTCTCACTATTTCTAATATTTTATCTCTAACGTTTGTCAGGCTCTTTATGTTCAAGGTTGTATCATTTGCAAATAAAAAGGCATTGATTCTTTCCAATCTTTAAAAGGTCTATTTCCTTTTCTTTCTCTATTCTGTTGGCTAGGGCATTTCAATAAAATGTTTCAGAGTATCAATAACAAAGGCATTAATACTGCTGTCCATCACTGTCTTGTTGCTAATATTAACAGCAATTATTTAAAAATCTCACCAGTTCGCTATAGTAAGTTCACTCTAAAGTCTCTGATAGGTACAACTTATCCCAACTGAAAATTCCTTCTCTTTCTAGTTGAGAGTTATGGATTTCAAATTTATACAGTTGAATATAAGTTTTTTCTTTAATCAATTATAATGATGATTTGTAGCTACCATTTTTCTAATGAATTCATCATTGCATTTTTCTGATAAACTCTATTCATTATTTCAAATTTTCATTGAAATATGTTTGCTAACACTTTATAGAGGAGTCTTTTTTTCATTTTTCTTAAAATGAGATTGGCCTGCAAATTTTCTTTTCTTCTTCCCTTTTCTCCCTCACCCTCTTCCTTTTTTCTTGTCTGTCTTTTGTATCATTAGTATTAAATATATGAATATTTGTATGAAATATTATGTTCTTTAGAGTCAAAAAATTTTCAGGAAATTAATGGTTCTGATGATTTTGTCTTTTCAAAAATTTGAAGGCTAGCCGGGCGTGGTGGCGCACGCTTGTAATCCCAGTACTTTGGGAGGCGGAGACCGGAGAATCCGGGTTCGCGGCCAGCCTCAGCTCTCTCCCTGTCTCTCTCTCTCTCTCTCTCTCTCTACTTAGTGAGGCCCTCCGCAACTTTGTGAGACCCGGTTTCAAAATAAAGTATAAAAAGTAGGGCCGGGGGCGTAGCGCGGAGGTAGAACGCCCCTGCGTTCAATCCCCGGTACCGCAAAAAAAAAAAAAAAATTTGAAGGCTATTTTTACTTCAATTATTTTTACTAATTCAATTTTGATGAGGTATGTTATTGAAGATTATTTATTTTATTTTATTTATGTGCTTGATTCATCAACATAAAGTTGTTCCTCTTTTTATCTTTTAAATCTTTGTCCTCTCTGTAATTATGCCCTCTGGTTATGTGTAAAATATTTAGTTACTTTTAAAATTATCTCAGCAATGCTTTGTATTATTTTTATTACCCTTTTAAAAAAGGAGTTTGGTTTAATGATTCTCACTATCTTATCTCTATTTCCCTTTCATTCATTACAGCCTTACCTTTGAATTGTGTAAACATTTGACATGATGATGATGAGGCTTGGCATGTCAAATGATTAAAAAAACTCTATTTTCTTGATGTGGTTCATATGTGTTTGAGATCCAGTATATAGTGAGATTTTTGTTGCTGTTGTTGCCTTATTCTGTCAATCATCATCTTCCAATTGATAAATTTAGTCCATTATGTTAATTTTGAATATTGATGTATTTTTATCTTATTCTACCATCTTGGTGCTTTTTATGTCTTGTTTTTAAAACTTCTTCTCTCTCCCCCACCATCCTTGCTTTTGAGGACTGTTTATCTTTATTATTAGTCAATTTCTTTTACTGATTTGCAAGTAACATTCTATTTCTATTGTTTTAGTAGTTTTTTGGAATTTCACTTGTATACGTACCTTAAAATTTAAATTTAAAATTCCCCATCTTAACCTTTAACTATTAAAAATAAAAGTACATGAGAATATGTCATCTCTCAGTACTACTTCCTGATTCACACATTCTTCAGTAATTTAATGCCACCAATTAGATATTATTACCTATCACTTGATAATGCAAGTTTTTCTTTTATAAATTTATTTACAAATTTATCTACTTTGTGTGTGTAGTACTGGGGGCTAAACCCAGGGGCACTCTATCTCTGAGCTATATCCAAGCCATTTTTGTTTCATATATTTTTATTTAAAAAATATGTATGTAGCCAGGCGTGGTGGCACATGCTATTAATCCCAGTACTTGGGAGGCTGAGACAAGAGGATCCAGGTTTGTGGCCAGCCTCAGCTACTTAGGCCCCCCGCAACTTAGTGAGACCCTGTTACAAAATAAAGAATAAAAAATAGGGCTGGGGGTGTAGCCTATAGGTAGAATGTCCCAGAGTTCAATCCCTGGTACCACACAAAATATATATATATATATAGATACACAAATAAAAAAAAAATATATATATATACACACACATATATATATGTAAACAAATATGTTTACATATTTTTTTTTTTTAAATTTTGCTACTCTGCACTGGCCTCGAACCTGTGATCCTCCTGTCTCAGCCTCCCAAGGACTGAGATTACAGGCATGCACCATCATGCCTGGCTAACAAATATATCTATTTCTTATCAATATTCCTTCTTGCATTTCAGACTCTTACCTACAATTATTTTTCATCTTTCTAAAGTTTAAACATTTGAAATTATTTTATTGTATCATGGTGTTACATGTTCTCAGTTCATGTCAAAATATCTTTATTACATTTTTGTTCCTGAAACACAATTCTTCAAAATTTTCCTCAACACCTTAAATAAATGATTCTACTGACTCTCTGACTTCCATATTCCTTGTTTAAAGATCTGTGGCTTTTCTCATAGTTATCCCTATTTAGGTGAATTGTCAATGCTTAAAAATTCTGCATTTTTATGTTTTCTAGATTTCATTTTCTTTATGCTGCATGGTATTCACTGTGCTATCTTATCAGTGGTGTGGTAACTCCTGTTAGATTTGGAAAATTCTCAGACATTACCTATTCTGATATGGTCTTTGTTCTTTTCCCTTTCTCTTCTCTACTTGTAAGACTCAGATCAGGAGTCTTTTAGACCTATGGTTCTACTCTTCATCTTTTCATCTTTTTCATACTTCTCATTTTTTCCTTTCTCTCTCTCTCTCTGGATAGAATCTAGGAAGGCCCCTCAGATCTGTCTTTCAGTTCTCTGAACCCCACTTCAGCTTTACCCAGTATTTTATTTACCCTATTTACTTCTCTCGACAATTTCAGTTTTCAATCTTAACTGTTGTACTTTATTCATTTCTCCCATATCCACAATCTCATTTTCTAATTATCTTTATTATTTTCTCACTTCAAGATTGCTTGCTTCCATTTTAAAAAGCATTTTATATGATGGTATTTTACGTTTTGTATCTTATTCAATGTCATAATTACTTTGTTTAATTAAGTGTATGGTTTGATTTTGTCTGTTTATTCCCACTTACATTGTTTCCTTGTATATTTGGTAGTCTTAGGTTGAGATCTTGTATTTGTTTGATTTTATATGGCAGGAATTATGGAGCCCAAGATGGAAGTCTCTCATCCACTGTATTTTACATCGATTGCTACTCAAAGCCAGTGAGCGCCATTATCTTGGTTCCCCTTGAGCTTAGCTTGGGAACTGCCTAATGGACTAGACTCTGATTCAACTGTCCCAGCTCGTTACAGGACAGACTCTTAGTACCCTAAAATTAGCACTACTTTAGGTATTTTCTCTTATATTAACATGATCACAGGCTCATTCTTCTGGTTTGATATTTATATTATTTCATGTTAGATGTGTAATGGAAAGGGCACATGAGGTTTCTATTACCTTATGCATGTTCAGCAATACATTAATAATACACATCGTCACCTTCATTCCTAGCTAAGGTTCAGATGTTTCATTATTGAAGGATTTCTATGATTTAGTTTGCCATAATATTAGAAGACATCCATATTACTACTTTTCTACTATTATTTCACTTAACCAAATTAGAGGAGGAATTTTATTTGATATTCTACTGCTCTAAACTAGCCATGTAATCCAATGAGTACGGTTTCTACACCCACATTCTAATATATTAAAAAAGTTTATGTCCCTGCAGTTCAATATTATGACATTATACACTATGTTATGACAGATCTACTTTCTTAGAAAAAATGAGGAAAGAAAGAATATGGTACTCTTGGAACTCGAGACTCAAAACAAATTATTGCAAGGACAAAACATGTAATGCTAATGAGTTAAAATGGGTCTAGCATACACCTGTCAAGATATGTCTTCTCTATAGCAAAGAAGCCAGTGTTCTACTCCTGTTAAGTAATGCTAAGAGAATGTGATACTGACATTAAAAGGTCATAATTAACTTTTAAGGTATACTTGAATTATGATTTTGTTTTTTAGCACTACTATTCATATGCATTAAAAGTTAATTTCATATATTTGAAAAATACCATATTGAACAAAGAAAACTAGAAATTTTACTTGAAATATAGATTAACATTATATACCTATAATTTAAGTGTTTAAAATTTTGAGGATCCTTAGAAAAAATTATCTCTGTAATATACACATTTCAAATATCTATAGTTCATGACATAACGTTTCAGATATATTGATAACATTTCAAGTCATACCAACATTTAGAGTCAATATACTCTCTAGTATGTTATAATACTGACACCTAATCCACTCTTCTCTCAATTCCAAGATCCAGATTAATAAACCAAGTACAGTTTAAAATAACTGCATAAAAATCCCTCTTACTTAAAAATATTTTATTTGTACCTCATATTATACTATTTAATTTATATCCAACCCAACATGTGTATAGATCTGTCTGTGTTATAAGTATTAAATTATAAAATATATAGAAAGTTTAGTATCTAGCTGGGCCTGGTGGCACATGCTTGTAATCCCAGTACCTGGGAGGTGGAGACTGGAGGATCTGGGTTCGCAGCCAGCCTCAGCTACTTAGTGAAGCCCTCCACAACCTCGTGAGACCTGGTTTCAAAATAAAGTATAAAAAAAATAGGGCCAGGGGTGTAGCTCGGAGGTAGAATGCCCCTGGGTTCAATCCCCGGTACCGCAAAAAAAAAAAATAGAAAGTTTAGTATCTAACTTTATAATCCAACAATAATCATGTACTACTAACTGATAGGTCTGGAGTGAATGGTTTTCATGACTAATGATCCTTTGGGGACACTATAATTTTTCTATAACAGCGAGTTAGTTTCATTTTATGATTTGTATCAGGTAATAAGATCAACAAGATTTCCGTTAAAGGTATAAATCCTCCACTGAAATCTGAAGTTTGATCTTTATGAACTGCAGTTGCATGCCTGGCTTGTTGGTTTACAAGACTTGAATGGAATCCTTTCAACCCTATTTAATTGAATATTCATTTATTAAACAGGATTTGTTCATTTAATGGGGTAGATACAACACTAGGAAGATTTGTGGAAATACAAAGAGGTACACATCACAATGTCACAACATCAAGATTTAGCTTTTATAGTAAGAAACTGTGAGTCTTGACTAAGTTACATTAACAACATAGATAGGTTTCAAGGTTCTTATATATAGATTGGAGATAATAATGGCATTTATTCCTGTGTAACTTCCATCATTCATCATATGTAGAAAGTGACCAGTAGATGTCAAGTACCATTGTGAAAAATGGTCATTATTCTCTCAATTACTTTTTATATCAATATCATGGGATGGGTACTATTGTTATCCCCTATTTTATAGGCAGAAGTGACGAAGAGAGAGATTATGCAATTTGCCAATTGCCCCACTAACAGTAGCAGAGGTGGGCTTACATTTGCCTAATTCCAGAACCCATACATTTTTAGCTCTATGACTTGTGATTATACAGCATGATGTCTAAGATGGTATTTGAATGCCATATTGCACTGATGATAAGTGATGAATGACATAAAAGAGGAAAAAGTGTTGATAAAGAAAACCTTCAAAGAGGAAAAAGAGGAAAACAAAGTATCTGGCTTAGTAACAGGGGAAAAAACCCACCTTGAATCCTGTGCTGTTAACTCGACTTGGTCAGAAAAGTGTGGTATGTGTCGGGTTGTGTTTTGCAGAAATTATCTTGGCAATGTTGCCAGCTTGGGAGTTGCCACACCCTACCAGAATCTTGTCGCTCCTACCAAAAGGTGGATTTTGTTTCTCCTTTCCTGGAAACCCATGGTCCCTTTGTGATTGCTTTAACAAATAAAATAAAAAGACAAGTCAAACCGTTGGAAGCTTTTCTTTCATATACTTGTTACACGGTGTGCTTAGGTTCTCCAGAGAATCAGAACCAACAGAAAGTGTAGATATAGAAAAGGAAGATTTATTTTAAGAATTTGGCTTACATTATTGTGGTGCTGACAAGAACAAAATTTAGAGCCTGGAGACCTAGAAAAGAGTGGGCAGTCTGTAGGCTGAATTCCTTCTCCCTCAGTGGATACCATCCTTTTTCTTAACATATTGGAGGGGACACTCATGATATGGAGTACAATCTGCTTTATTCAAAGTCTTCTGATTTTATTGTTCATCACATTTAAAAAAATACTCAAACAGCCACATCTAGACTGTTGTTTGACTCACTTGGTGGCTACCACAACCTAGCCAAGTTGACATGTAAAACTAACTATCACACATGATAGTTAACTAGGAATAAATATGTTAACAGACTATATAATGAATATCAGCAAGGGACTTAGAGCAATTACAGAATTTGGCAGAACCCAAATGCTGCCAATTTTCTTTGGTCATTAGGACTTCAAGTATAGTCACACATCGCTTCACAACAAGGAGACATTCTGAGAAATGCATCTGAAGGCATTTCTGTCATTGTGTGACTATCATAGAGTGTACTTATAAAAACCCTGATAGTATAGGTCAGTCACTCAATGCAGACTGAAGCAGTCAGGAGGCTCAGAAAATACAAGATATATGAAGCTGCTGTCTGTGTAACACAGTATGTTATTTACAGTAAACTCTTTTTTAATAAGTAGGGGTACACTCTAAAATAATGATAAATAGTATGGTAAATACATACACCAATGTAGTCATTTATTATCATTATCAAGTATTATGCACTGTGAATAATTGTGTGCCTTATACTTTAATAAAATAGTGGGTTTGTTTACACCAGCATCACCACAAACACGAGTAATACAGTGAGTTGCAGTATTACTGTGGCTACTACATCTAAGTGGAAGGAGTTTTACAGTTACATTATAATCTTATGGGACCACTGCCATATATGTGGTCTGTCCTTGACTGAAACGTCATTGAAATGACTATATTTCATTTTTACCCATTTTCAGAAACTTACAAAAAATTTGTGAATACTGCTATACTTAAAAATGATTAAGAAAATAATTTTTACAAATGAGAAGTACATTCAACAAAACAATTTCAAGAAAAGTAAAGCCAATGATACCCTACCCTAAGACTTCCTAGGGAGATTCTCTATTAAATATTAGGATATGGCTTATCTCTGCTTTTGTGTGTGTATGTGTGTATGTGTGTGTGTGTGTGTTTGTGGTACCGGGGATTAAACCCAGGGGCATTCTACCTCCAAGCTACACCCTCAGCCCTATTTTTTATTCTTTATTTTAAAACAGGGTCTCACTAAGTTGCGGAGGGCCTCACTAAGTAGCTGAGGCTGGCCATGAACCCGGATCCTCCTGTCTCAGCCTCCCAAGTACCATGCCTGGCTTGTTGGTTTACTCTTTGATATAGGGTACCACTGTGTTACTCATGCTGGCCTCAAACCACTGGGCTTAGTGATCCTCCTTCCCCAGCCTCCCAAGTTGCTGGGATCACAGGTGCATGTAACCGTGACCTGGAGTTACTTTTGGATGTTAGGAAAATCAATAACTAAAAAGAAAGATTTGAAACATATAGAGAAGCCTTAGAGAAGTTTCTCAGGAAACAACATAGTTGTGATTGTGCGCCCTGCCACCAAAGACCTGATTTTGCTCCATAATAAGCTGTGTGGACTTGAGCAATTCACTTCACTCTTAGCATAGCTGTCCTACTTGTCAAAGGAAGTGATTTGAGTATCACCATTAGATAATGCAAATGAGGAGCCTGGCACAGTACCTGGAGTAAAGTAATGTTCCGTAAAGATCAAATCCTAATAAAGATGAGCATTCACGATTGTAGGAAATGCCAAAGAATATTCTGTTATCTTATGAAGTTCTGGAGTTAAGCTGCCTTTATGAGAATATGGAAAACAGATATACTAAGGATATATGTAATTTTTTATTCTTTTGATCTTTCAAAAGTATTATGGAGTACGGGGCACTACTCTAGATCCCAGGCATTTATTGGTACAAGAATTAGTTTAAAAGGTGAATTTTCATGTGCTTACAGTTTAGTGGACAGAAAATGATAACAAATAAGTATAAGTATATGCATGTATAGTGCAAAAAGTGCTATGCAGAACCCAACAGGGTGAAGGAGAATCCTATCAGGAGAGGGTGGGACAATAACGATGAGTTTTTGAAATGAGTTTTTCAGTTACATTATAATCTGTTACAGAAGCAAGCAAGGCTCTTGTGACATAAGACCTCATCAGCTATAGTAAAGTCTAAAAATACTTTATAGTAAGTGAATAGGAAGGCTAATCAGGACAATGATATAATCTGATTTATATTTTTTAAATTATCTCATTGATTCCTATTTATAAAAAGAGTTTCCAGTGGGACAGGAAGCCAATAAGAGAAGGGAGTTGTATTAAAAACAGGACAGCCGGGCGTGGTGGCACACGCTTGTAATCCCAGTACTTTGGGAGGCGAGACCGGAGGATCCGGGTTCACGGCCAGCCTCAGCACTCTCTCTCTCTCTCTCTCTCTCTCTCTCTCTCTCTCTCTCCTTAGTGAGGCCCTCCGCAACTTTGTGAGACCCGGTTTCAAAATAAAGTATAAAAAATAGGGCTGGGGGCATAGCGCGGAGGTAGAACGCCCCTGCGTT
>PVJS01039972.1:6105-18763 GCA_004027185.1 Glis glis | reverse complement strand
TGAAACCGGGTCTCACGAAGTTGCAGAGGGCCTCACTAGGTAGAGAGAGAGAGAGAGAGAGAGAGAGAGAGCTGAGGCTGGCCACGAACCCGGATCCTCCGGTCTCCGCCTCCCAAAGTACTGGGATTACAAGTGTGCGCCACCACGCCCAGCTCCCTGAAGCAGCTTTGCAGTGGTCTTTCCTGGATTTCTTAGAAGGCTCTGGGAGGAAAATATGCATAAAAGTGCTCACAAGATGGTGAAGGATCATGTAGAAGTCTGGTCATCTGTTTCTTGATTACAAACTATGACTCAGAATGTATCAACCATCTCATTTGCAAGATTTAGTTATTTTTTTCTACCTTGTACATGTCCACAACTGCAGCTCATCTGCCCACCTTTCTCACTCTTCCGTCTCTTAAAGATCCACCTGAGATTTATTCCTGTTGACTTGGTATTTTATTATCTAGCATTTACATATAGCTTGCATTTATCTATTGAGATTTATGACCATCTCTGGCAATCTCAGTTAATATTTATTGAGTGCTTACTATGTGCCTGATGTTTTGCTCAGCATTATACACGGATTATCTTATTTAATACTCACAGAAGACCTACTAGGTAGGGGCTTCTGTTATCTTCTTTTTACAGATGAGGAAACAATCGCAGTATGGTCATGGTCAGGCAGCGAGTGAACAGTGTCATCAGTCTTTGAACCCAATGGATTAGGTTTTGTGGCAATAAGACTGTGTCTGTTTGGGTACTTGAAGGAAGCAGATGCTGAGTGGTTTACAGGAGTGGGGTATCACCTATGAAAGGTAAAGAAGAGAAAGCACAACTGGGCAGGGAGAGCCTTGGATTGCAATGCAAACCCAACAAAGTCAATCTTAACAGGGAGCTCTGGAGCAAAGGCTGCACATTAGAGGAGCTTGAGTTAGACAGAATGGCCAGGTCCCAGTACCCACGCCATAACAGTCACTCAAACATGGCAGTGAATCACAAAGGGCCACAGCTGGAGCTGTCCACCGGCAACACTCTTGTATCTGAGTTGCACCAAACAGTGCAACTCCATGGCTTCCACAAATACTGTGGAGCAAAGGACCTCCACATCTCAGGGTCCCTGGGCAGTCTGGCGTAGCTGGGCTTGGCTCTGCACTGGGTTTGGTTCTAGGTCTTCCTCCCATGTCTTATTCCAGGTCTAGTGGTTGTCAAAGCATGCTCTTCCCTCTGAGCTACACCCCAGACTGATTTTATTTTTTATTTGGAAACAGGGTCTTGCTAAGTTGCTGAGAGCCTCACTAAATTGCAGAGCTTGGCTTCGAACCCACGATCCTCCTGTTTCAGCCTCCCAAGTACTGGGATTACGGGCATGTGCCACCACACCCGGCTAGAAGTTGGGAGATACAAAGCTGAGCCAAACCACAGGATCTCATTTAAAACCATCTCTTGAGTCAGGTATGCTCGCATAGCACTGGCTGAAGTCAGTCATGTGACCAAGGCCAAAAACAATGGGGTGGGGCAATTGAACCCCCCACCAAGGGAAGCCATGACCAGGGTGGAGAGTGAAGGAAGGACTGTGGATAAATACACACACCCATGGGACTCGTCATCTGGCTCCGGAGCCCCACACCCTTGCCCTCCCATCAGAAGTGGCCAGTGCAACACCTGGTCTGAGGTATTAGGGCTCAGTGGCTGAAAACATCCTGTAGTCAGGTGGCCGGGCTCAGATCTTGGCTCCCGCACCTCCGAGCTATGCAATCCAGGCCATTTACTTGACCTCTGAGAGTCTGTTTCCTCTTTTGTGAAATAGAGATGAGTAAAGAGCCCACACTATGGGATTGTGTGAGAATTAAATGAGAGAATGTAGCTGGATGTGGTGGCGCATGCTTGTAATCCCAGTACTTGAGAGGCTGAGACAGGAGGATTGCAGGTTCACGGCCAGCCTCAGCAACTTGTGAGGCCCTCCCCAACTTAATGAGACCCTGTTTCAAAATAAAGAATAAAATAGGGCTGGGGGTGTAGCTCAGAGGTACAATGCCCCTGGGTTCCATCCCCAGTACCACAAAAAATAAAAATAAAATAAAATAAATGAGAGAATGTTTGTAGAAGGATTGGCGCGAGCCAGGTTTGATGACATCTACCTGGAATCCCAGTATTGGGGAAGCTGAGTAGGAGGATCACAGGTTTGAGGACGGCCTCAGCAACTTAGCAAAGTCCTGTTTCAAAAATAAAAAGGGCTGGGGATGTAGTTCAGAGGTAGAATGCCCCTGGGTTCAATCTCAAGTACCACAAAAAAAAAAAAAAAAGAAAGAAGAGAGAAGGCTTGGTATGGTACCTGCTATATGGCAGGCACTCACTAACATTATATTTACTTCTAGTAATAATAATAATAATAAAAATAATAATAATAATCTTTACAAAAACTCTGTATCATGGTGCCCTATTGTCTTCATGAGTGTGAAGACTGGCCAGGCATCACTGGGCAAAGTGTTGTGGGGAGGTAGAGAGAGGGCCTCTGAGGAAGGCTTACAACATGAACGATGGTGGGAAAAGGGGTCCCTTGACCTCTGCAAGTCTCAGTTTTTCCTTCTGTAAAATGGGGACTTCTTGAGAATCTACCCTGCAGGGGGGTTGAGTGAACTCATGGTCATCATGGAAACAAAACATGCAGCCCGGCCCTGGCACGCTGCGGGTCTGGGCCTCCCCACCTCCCTCAGCCTCCTCCCCACCCTCCAGGCCAAGATCACGGAGGCAGTGGCTGTAGTGGCTGAGGAGTCTGTCCTTTTTTGTGGGTTTTTTTTTTTTTTGCAGTACTGAAGATTGAACCCAGGGACCTTCTGCCTCTGAGTGACACCCCCAGCCCTTTCTATTTTGAAGCAGGGTCTCGCTAATTTGCTAAGGCTGGCCTCCAACTTGCCATCTTCCTGTCTCAGCCTCCCAAGTACTGGGATTACGGGCACGCACCACCATGCCCGGCTAAGGATACTAACTCTTAAATCACGTAGTCCTGGTAATTCCCCATGTACCACTTGCTAGCCATGTGACCTAGCAACTTAGTCTCTCTGGGCCTCAGTCCCCCGCCTTCATTTTTGTGATAAGGGTGCTCTACCACTGAGCTATACCCCCAGCCCTTTTTTTTTTAATTTTAATTTTTTAACTTTATTTATTTTGCAGTACTGGGGATTGAATCCAGGGGCATTCTACCTCCGAGCTACACCCCCAGCCCTATTTTTATTCTTTATTTTGAAACAGGGTCTCACTAAGTTGCAGAGGGCCTCACTAAGTAGCTGAGACTGGCCACGAACCTGCAATCCTCCTGTCTCAGCCTCCCAAGTACTGGGATTACAAGTGTGCACCCCCAGACCTGGCTTTTTATTTTTTATTTTGAGACAGGGCCTTGCTAAGTTGTCCAGGCTGGCCTTGAACCTGCAATCCTCCTGCCTCAGCCTCCCCGAGTTGCTCAGATTACAGGCATGCACCACAGAGCCTGGCTAGTTTCCCCTTTCTATATGGGGTGTGCAGGGAAAACTTCCTAGAGGATGCAGCAGTGGGGCTGGACTGTGAAGCTAGAATGTTTGCTGGGACTCCCCGCTGTTCAGCCTGAAGCAATAGACCCCCAACTTCTCTACCTGAGGCCACCTTCTCTCTGCTTTTTCCATCAAACTTCAGGCTTTAGGACACTGCTCTGAAAAAAATCCCACCCTATCCAACACCTCCTTTTCCCTCAGCCATCCTGGGGAGAAGTCACCCAGGGGGTGACTTCACTCCCATGGGGCCAGGGCTAGCTTCCATCCCATCCTAATTTTCTCTTGGCCTGGACTCATTACTTGTCATAGTCAGGGGTGGGGGTCATGGTCTGGGGAAGATGCTGAAGAAGGCGGGAGGAGGGACCCCTTCCCAGCACTGCCTGGAGGAGGAGGGACTGTGGAGGGCGCAGTGGAGAGGAGGCCAACTGCAGAAACCAGCCAGGGAAAGGTTTAGCCCTGCAATCCAATTCCACTTAATATCCCATAATAAAATGCTGTCAACAGGAGTTTCCTGTTCAAGTGGATTTGTTACGGAGGCTGGGGGAGGTCACAGATGCATTCTGGGCCTCCTGGTGTGGGAGCTTTTAGTAGGGCAAGTGGGGGGTTACTGGTGCCTCGCCCTCTCCCCTCTGCAGTCCACACAGGCTCTCAGGAAGGGGTCTGTCACCTGGTCTGTAGCAAGACTCCATGCACCTGTGATGGCTCCGAGAGGCCCTTGAGCCTTCCAGGGACAAGTGTGTCCCCTGTGAGAAGCAGCCAGCCACCAGGGCAGAGGGGATTCAGACCTTAGAGGTGAGGAGGTATCAGGGGCCAGGGTATGAAGGGGGAACCTTAAGGCCAATCCCAGGGCAACCTTGGGACACAGGGGGCTGCTTAGTGAGAAGGGGAACATCCATCCAGTGGCCTCAGTCCCTGTGAGTGACAACCCAGGGGGTGACCTCGCCTCCTACTCTAACTGGCTGCTGCTGGCCCCGGACTGAGCTTTCCTCCTCCCGGGCAGCGGCCTGGCTTCCCGGTCCTCAGTGGCTGAGCTGCCTAGGAGTCCTGGGGAGCCTTCGGTGACAGCTTGCGACTGGGCGGTGGCCGTGGGGCAGGTGTGGTGCTGGGGCTTCTCATCCATGGTTGCCTCAAGGAGTTCAGCAGAACCAGGCCAGGGAGCAGCCATGGGGGTCAAGTCTGGGACAGGTGGCTCTTCTTACTCCCTTTACCCTGAGCCAACAGGGGCTCCAGGAGTTTTTGGTTTTGTTTTACTTTGTTTTGTTACTGGGAATTGAACCCAGGAGCAGTCTACCTCTGAGCTACACCCCCAGCCCTTTTTATTTTTTATTTTGAAGCAGGATCTCTCTAAGTTGCTGAGGGTCTCGCTAAATTTCTGAGGCTGGCCTCAAACCTGAAATCCTCCTGTTTTAGTCTCCCAAGAATTGGGATTACAGGCATGTGCCACTATGTCCGGGCTCAGGAGTTTAAGAAACTAACCAGGACCTCACACAGAGAGAGGGCAGGAGGACAGGAAGGGAGCTCTGTCTGACCCTAGAGCCCACACAGGGGGTGTGGCAGCCTTCCGAAATCCAGCCTGGCCTGCACTTGGACAGGGCCGCTGCACACCTGGAAGTATGGGGGGGGGCAGAGGCGGAGGGGATGAGGTCACGCCTTGGCTTCTCCAGGGCCTTGCATGGGTGACAATGAGCTGAGTGGTGAGACCATGGGAGGGGCAAGGGGGCCCAGGGGCCAAGGAGGGCAGGGCTGGGCCTCTAGCCCTTTTGTGAGCCGTTTTAATTCGTGTAAATGAGGGTTTTTAATTTGTTATTCTGGGTTTTATTTCTATTACCGTCTCATTTGCCTCTAAACCCTATTTCGCCCCAGCCTGGACCGAATTCCATTTGATGCATTAGGACTAATTCTCCTCCCAAAGGGTTAGACGTTTTCTCCCCACACAAAAGTCGCTTATTTTGGATGAAGAGACGATTAGATTTATCTTTAATATTTTAATGGCAGCTGGGATTAGCGGGCCAACAGCCCCGACGGGGGTTGTTCAGTGCGGATTAGGTCCTGATAAACTCTCAGATGGGGAGCCCCCCCACCTCACTCCACTTTCTGTTTTCCACAAAGTGCTTTTTATTATTTTTCGTTGAAAAAAAATTCCCTTGTCTTTTGGAGCATCATAAATTCCATTTGCTGTTTTCTATTAAATCAAGTTGATTAAATTCGTTGTGACTCTTTGCACATAGATCTTTTTAATTTTAACGTCTCCAGCATAAAATCTTTAATGGTGCAATTTGAAATTGCTGCAATATACAGTACAGGCCCTGATAAAACAGATGGAAATGAGGTTCTGCCAAGGAGGGGGTCCTGTCAGGAGGGAATAGAGGACCGACTCTGCTGAGGGAGGCCCGGAGAGCCCCAGGTTCCGACCCCTGTTGGGCCACTTCCAAGCTTCAGGGCCCCACCTAGAGCCTCAGCCAACGTGTATGGAGTGCTGTGGAGTGCCGGGCCCTACGTGTGCGCTGCCAATAGTCCTCACAAGGATGCTCAGAGAGGTCACCTGCTCAAGGTCACAAGCAAGTCCATGCAGTGGCTGGGTCCAGATTGTCTTTGAACAGTGAAACCCCACCTCACTGCGCAGAGATTCCCTTTCCTCATCAATAAGATGGAAGTGATCAATTCTGATCACAGGGCTTGGACGGATCCTTGGGAACAGTACAGGGCGGGACTCTCCTGGGGTCTCGAGGATGGGGCTGACCCACGGGGGTCCTGGAGGTCTTGCCATCCCTGGGTAGAGCTGATTCTTGAGGGGCTAGGAACCTTCCCTAACTCGGGGTCTGGGCTTTCCCTCCCCTTAACTCTGCAGCCCTCCAGCCTCGCCTGCCTCGGGCTTTTTCTCCCCATCCCTCCCTCTCTAATCCTGACCTCATCAAGTCCTGGGAAGAGTTGATCCACAGGAGCAAATCCCTCATTCAGAGAGGCAAAATCAGCTTAATTTGTAGCAATTTGAAGCAGGTCTTTGCCAGGATTTGAATATCAAATTATCCCACAGCCCGGACTGGCCTGGGATGCCTCCCCCCGGCTGCAAGATGGATGGACGTGCTCTGAGCTCTACCACGGACACTGTTCTGGGACTCACTGAGGCTGAGGACAGCAATGGGTGAAGAGGGTCACCAGCCAGCTCCTATTCCCAGAGGGCATTGCAGCTCCCAGGCCTGAGGGATGAGTTGGGGCAAAACCTCCTGTTCTTCAGACTTACCTGGGGCTCTTGTTAGGTTTGTGGCCCTCTGCATACATGGGTTTCACATTTGTGAATTCGACCAACTGCAGGTACAAAACATTCAGAAAAAAACTGCATCTGTACTGAGCACGGACAGACTTTATTTCCTTGTCATTATTCCCCGAACCATACAGTATAACAACTATTTACATAGCGTGCACATTGCAGAAGTATTGTAAGCCATCCAGAGATGATTTTAAGTATTCGGGAGCATGTGCATAGGTTATATGCAAATGATATGCCATTTTATATAAGGGACTTCGCAGCATTCACAGGTTTGGGTTGGGGTGGTGTCCAGGAACCAGTCCCCCATAGGTACTGTAGAATGACAGTACACACATCCCCAGATCCCCCAAACATAAGAAATCAAGATTTTCATGAAGAGAAAAGTTTGGGAAACCTGGAGCAGCCTCAGTTGGCCAGCCCACAAACACTGTGCAGACTCCTGTACCTCCTCATATTTGGGGGAATCAGCCTCCTCTGGTGTCCGCTCCACTCATTTCCAGTCTCTGGTATGCCATGCCTGTTTCCTTTGCTGTCTGCTCCATGGCGGCCCCGCAGGCCCAAGTCAGCCTTTGCAGAGAGCTTCGGCTTCTCTTCCTGGTCAGCATGCCCATTTCCTCTGGCGATCCACCTCTCCACCCCTCTGCGCATGCTCAGGCCTGGCAAACATACTCACATCAACTATACAGGACACACAGCCCAGACCCGCTCCCTGGGGTCAGGCCCCTCTCATGGGCATGTCACGACTCACCAGCTGTGAGCCTCTCTGGGGAGGGTCAGTGTTGGATGACCCGTGCTGGTCCTGCTCCTATGGGCCCTTCGATGAGAAAGTGGTAACTAGGGCTGTTGTGCAGGACCAACACAGAGGAGAGAAGGCAGCTCTTTCCCTGGAGTGCCCACCGCTAGGAGGAAACACCAGGCAGCGGTCAATCGCCAACAGTGTGCCACCACCATGAAAACACAGGCTCGTGAAGCGCACCATGTGCCGGGCACTGAGCACGTCCTTCTACTCTCCCATCGAGTCCCACAAGACCCTCAGAGGTAGGAACTACTGTTACATACGTCCCCTTATAGACAAGCATGCCGAGCACAGAGATGAGCAGTGTGCCCCAGCTCACGCAGCAGCAAGCGGTGGACCTGGGACTCACCCAAGCAGCCCACCCCAGCCCGTCTCCCCAACACCCACTCCATCTCCAGCCAGCCACCCTACCTCAAACTAGCTCCATAGGTAGATGATAGGTAGAAGATAGGTAGATAGATAGATAGATAGATAATGGGTGGATGAAAAGATGAATAGATATATGATGAATAGATGGCAGATAGATGATAGATAGATAGATGATCGATAGATAATAAATAAATAGATGATAGATGATCGATAGATGATAGATAGATAGATAATGGGTGGATGAAAAGATGAATAGATATATGATGAATAGATGGCAGATAGATAGATGATCGATAGATAATAAATAGATAGATGATAGATGATCGATAGATGATAGATAGATAGATAATGGGTGGATGAAAAGATGAATAGATATATGATGAATAGATGGCAGATAGATAGATGATAGAGAGATGATAGATAGATAATAAATAGATGATAGATGATCAATAGATGATAGATAGATAATGTATGGATAGATGATGGGTAGATGTATAGGTAGTTGGATGGATGGATGGATAAATGGATGGATGGATGGATGGATGGATGGTCGGTCAGTCTGCACCACAGTGAGTGGCTTATTCATATTCTTATTCACTGTGTGGGCACAGTGTGTCTGGGAGCACAGGGAGGAACAGTGGATCTCCACTAGGGCAGTCAGGGAAGGCATTTTGGAGACAGTGTCTTTAATCGTTCTATGATGTACTCGGCACTGGCAAGGCAGAGATGAAAAAGCCATGGTCCTTGCCCTCAAGGAGCTCACAACCAGGGGTCCAAATGCCTCAGATGTGCTAAGCACACTGATGGAGAAGGCCCCAGGGCATTATGGGAACACTGGGGAGACCCCAAAGCTGGGGAGATCAGGGCACGCTTCCTGGAGGAGGTGCCCTTGAGCTGAGATGGAAGGGTGAGTGAGAATCTCAGAGACAAATTCCCTCCTCTGGGTTCAGTCACTAAGCTGAGGTTTAAGGGGCCCAGGGGTCCTGCTGGGCACATGCCCCTCTGTCAGCCAGCCCTTCCTCCATGGAACCTTCCCGGGCCTACCAACCCACATCCCTTCTCTTAACACCTACCTCAGACAGACAGATCCCTGAGGGTAGGGGGTAGGCCTGTGTCCCCAGCTCCTCTGGGTTCTGGGAGCACCAGACTCCTGAGCCCCTGCATCGTGTGCTCAGCAGGAGTCGGGCAGGGGTCCTGTGGGGCAGTGACACCTTGGGGAAGCCCAGTGGTTTGATTTGAGGCTACCTAGAATTTAGAGCAAGAAGGGACCCAGAAACCGCTCGCACCGCTGAGAAGGGAGTCACAGGGGCAGCCCGGGCCCACAGCAGAGACGGGCTCAGACTCCAGGCTCCCAGTGCCCCTCTCCTCTCCGGGGTGGTCTGGCCCCTCCTGGGCTCTCCCCCTCCCTGTCCCCTGTCTGCCTTGCCTGATGGTGGCCAGGGTAGCTTTTCCCGAATAACGATGGTATTGGCTCAGATTAAGGGCAACTAGCTGGCTCTTGGCTTTTCCTTTTTATATAACAACTAATCTCCTTCTAATCAGCCATTATTAAATTATATTCCGTTTTTAATTCATTCACAGATCACCGTTGGGACAGCTGGATGGATAATTGGGGAGAGATAATTTATGTAAATGAGGAACAGCAGAAGGTGGGGTAGAGGGAGGCCCAGGGCCAAAGGGGCCCCTCCTGTGCACAGGCTGAGGAGGGGACAGTGGCTGTGTCCCAGGCTGGGTATGTGGGGCTTGGGCCTGCCACAGGACCTCAGGGTTCCTGACTGGTTGCCCCTCAGCATCACTTAGAACAGGTTTGGCAGATGGGAAGCACACTACTTCTTGGGGGCAATTTTTGGGGGAGTTCTTTTTTTTGCGATACTAGGGATTGAACCCAGGGGCATTTTACCTCCGAGCTCCACCCCCAGCCCTATTTTTTATTCTTTTATTTTGAAACAGGGTCTTGCTAAGTTGTGGAGAGCCTCACTAAGTAGCTGAGGCTGGCTGCGAACCCAGATCCTCCCGTCTCAGCCTCCCAAGTACTGGGATTACAAGCGTGCGCCACCACGCCCGGCATCAGTTCCTGAGGTTCAGTGGAACGCTCTGGGGAAGTCTGGAGTCAGAGCCGTGTTTGTTCCCAGCGATACCACTGTGCAGCTATCTCTCTTTTTATTTTTTATGTTATTTTATTTTTTGTGGTATTGGGGATTGAAACCATGGGCACTTTACCCCTGAGCTACATCCCCAGCCCTTTATTTTGAGACAGGGTCTCACTAAGTTTCTGAGGGTCTTGCCAAATTGCTGAGGCTGGCCTTGAACCTTTGATTCTCCTGTCTTAGCCTCCCAAGTACTAGGATTACAGGTGTGTGCTGCCACGCCCAGTGTGTAGCTATCTGTGTGTGTGTGTGTGTGTGTGTGTGTGTGTGTGTGTTGCTAGGGATTGAACCCAGGGACATTCTGCCTCTGAGCTACACTCCCAGCCCTATTTTATTTTATTTATTTATTTTGGCGGTACTGGGGATTGGACCCAGGGGCATTCTACCTCCAAGCTACACCCCCAGCCCTATTTTTTATTCTTTATTTTGAAACAGGGTCTCACTAAGTTGCGGAGGGCCTCACTAAGTAGCTGAGGCTGGCAGCAAACCTGCGATCCTCCTGTCTCAGCCTCCCAAATACTGGGATTACAAGCGTGCGCCACCACACCCGGCTTCTATTTTATTTTTTATTTGGAAACAGGGTCTTGCTAAATTGCTGAGAGCCTCACTAAGTTGCTGAGACTGACTTTGAACCTGTGATCTTCCTGTCTCAGCCTCCTAGGTACTGGGATTTCAGGTGTGTGCTACCACGTCCAGTTTAGCTCTCTTAACCTGAGTTTCCACCTCCTCAAAATGGGGGTAACCACAGGACCCACCTTGTAAAGCTGGTGGTGTAAAGCTTCAGTACCTGGAGCAGAAGAGTCCAATACAAGTGCATGGTGGTGCCTAGCACTCTTTTGAGCACTGTATATTGAGTCAAAATCCTCCGCTCTCCCACCCGCCCGCAGGTCGCAGGTTGTGGAGTTTCCTTCGCATATCTATCAGTACCGCTGATACTAATCACACTGGCAACTGATAACCTTGAGGGGCCTCCTCGAGCCAGTGCTGGGCTAAGCACTGATGTGCAGTACCTCCTTGTGTCACCAGAACAACTGGATGCTACTGCATCTGTTTTACAGATGAATACACTGTGGGCCCAAGCTCTCTCTCTCTCTGTCTCTCTGTCTCTCTCTCTCTCGACAGTTCCTCCGACAGGCTCTAAGAGGTCCCAGGAGCCTGCTTAGAAGGAGCAGAGGGCCATAAAACCCAGAGCCCAGATGACAGCCATTTGGGAAGGTGCCACGGAGACTGGCAGACAGGGCTAGGGGAGGCAGGTGAGGGAGACTGGACCTTCAGCCTTCCTGGCTGTCCCTCTGGGGCCCCAGGAATCGGGCACAGGGGGTCTGAAAGAGACTGAGCTGGCAGGGCTGGCAGGGGCTGGTGGGACCTTGGATCATGCCCAAAGGGAGGCAGGGGATTAAGAGGGCCAGGGAGGGTGGTCCCAGGGGTCCATGCAGAGTAATGGGATTAGCCCTCGGGCAGTGAGTGAAAGTTATTATCGTGTGGGGCCTCTATCCTCCCACCCAAGGCTGCAGCTGTCACCCGTCCCCGGGAGGGAGTCACCAACAGCTCCTCCTTCTCACTTGGGGCAGGCTGAGCCCTCTGTCCCCAACAGGCTTTCCTGCTGTGGTCATCTGTTGAGGGGCTGGCCTTCTGGTCTTAGCCTTCTGCCCACCCTTGACAGAAAGGGCCACCCACACAGTGCGCCCTAGCACCGTCCTGTGCCTCAGTTCCCCTTGAGTGGAAGGCTACAGTGAGGATGCCTGAGACCCTCTGCGGGAATATCTCTGAGGCTTGGAGGTCCAAAGGCAGGACCCCTGGGTTTCAGGATCTGCTGCGTCTTAGCTGTGTGACCCTGGGTAGGTCTGTCGGCCACTCTGTGTCCTAACTGGCAAAATGGGGGCAGTCGCATGTCAGGGGCTGGGCATCTCCCGGGGGTCGGGGCCGCAGAGGCCCGCGGGACAGGCGCCCCAGGCCGCAGGACCCAGCTCGCTGGGTGGAGCCAGGGCCGCGGGAGGCGCCGCCGAGAGCCTCGGGCCGCTCGCGGCTCCCCCTAGTGGTGATGGCGTGATGGCGCGGGCGCCGACTCCTGGTCAGGACATCTGCCCAGTGCGCCTTGCTCAAGGCACCGAGGGGAGGGTCCCAGGGTCCTAAAGGGCTTCTCTTAACCAACGCCGGACACCATCATAAGAACGTCTTTCCTTTAGTTTGTATGTCAGCGAAATTTTAAAATGAAAATCTCTCTTCCCGGGGCGGCGCACCCGGGCGGCCCGGAGCTGGGGACCAGGCTGCGGAGCGCGTGCCAGTGAGGACGCTGCGGCCGGAAACCCGGGCTGGGGTCTGGGACCATGGACAAGTCCCGCCCTTTTAAACTAGCCTCAGCTTCCCCGCGTCAGCTGACCCGGGCGGGGCGGACGAGGTCAGTGGTTCCACCTGTTCAACTGGTAGAGCCCCTCCCCTCTTCCCCGTTATTTATTTATTTGTTTATTTATTCATTCATTTATTTTTTGTGGTACTGGGGATTGAACCCAGGGGCATTCTACCTCCGAGCTACACCCCCGGCCCTATTTTATTTTTTGTTTTGTTTTGTTTT
>PVJS01039971.1:0-18662 GCA_004027185.1 Glis glis | reverse complement strand
TTTTTTTTTTTTTTTGAGTACTGGGAATTGAACCCAGGGGCAGACCCATAGCCCTACTTTATTTTGAAACAGGGTCTCTCTAAGTTGCTGAGGGCCTCAATAAGTTGCTGAATCTGGCCTTGAACCTGTGATCCTCCTGTCTCAGTCTCCTGAGTATTGGAATTACAGGTGTATGCCACCACACCTGCCCCATTTCTAAATATTTTTAGATAAATCCGATTAATAATTTTTGCACTGCCGTTCTATAGAGTCCCACTGTTATAGGATGTTAATAAAGTTGTATTGAAATGACTCAGCTGACATTTGATCTGAGCTTTAGGGAATCTGAACTGTAGTAGGAATGACTTTTCTTTGTAACTCTATCACTGAGAACTAAATGGAGACCTTTTTAATAATTTGTGCTGAGGAAGCATAATCACAAAACAAGCCACAATCAGACGCTCAAACGACTTAAGTTCTTGATTTGAAACTTGAAAAGATTTTCTTTCCACATTGTCCTAGGTAAAGAGGTCAAGAGATCACCGAAAAATTCATCCTCCTTTCTTTCCTGTGTCTTTTTTTTTTTTTTTTTTTTTTTTGCGGTACCGGGGATTGAACCCAGGGGCGTTCTACCTCCGAGCTACATCCCCGGCCCTACTTTTTATACTTTATTTTGAAACTGGGTCTCACGAAGTTGCAGAGGTCTCACTAAGTAGCTGGCCTCGAACCCAGATCCTCCAGTCTCCACCTCCCAAGTACTGGGATTACAAGCGTGCGCCACCACACCCGGCTTTCCTGTGTCTTACCAAGTAGAGTTGATGAGTCAAACATTTCAATCACTAGCTAAGATAGCTATTTATTCTGTTTTCCTATCAACAAAATGCCTGACTCATCCACCTTAATAAAACAATATTTCCTAGAGTGGCAAAGGTCTGACTATGTTTACCCAGAACTGAGGTTGACTTCTTGTCACTTATCTCTTCCTAGTCCTCTTCTTGTGCTAATCAGTATTTCTTTGAAGTCCAACAGAAAGGCTATCTAATAAAGTGCCTTCTCTAGCAGAAGCCTGAGATTGGATTTGAACACAGAGCTGCTGGGACCCAGAAAGTAAGTGTTCTCCCAGGTATAAGATTGGAAGGGCAAATCCAGAATGGACAATGGGAGAAAGAAGAACACATTGGCATAAAATCCTGAGGGTTTTGAGACAGTAGCAGAAGGCCATCGTGCCTGGGATGTGGCTCAGTGGCAGACCGTTTGCCTAGCATGTCTGAGGCCCTGAGTTCAATTCCCAGTACTGCTAAAGAAAAATAATGTTTACACTCTGTATATATTAGCCAAGCGTGGTGGTGCACGCCTGTAATCCCAGTACTTGGGAGGCTGAGACAGGAGGATCGCAGGTTTGAGGACAGACCTCAACAAGTAGTGAGATTCTCATAAACCTAGCAAGACCCTGTTTCAAAATAAAAATAAAATCGGGATGGGGGTGTAGCTTGGAGGTAGAATGCCTCTGAGTTCAATAATTCCCAGTACCAAAAAGAAAAAGGCCATAGGAAGGCCCTGCTCCCTGTGGAGGGCAGTGACTTTGTCTTGGTCCCTCTGCACATGGTGGACACTCATAAAAGATGTATTGACTGTCATAAGATTCCCTGTGGCTTGGGTAGAGCGCCAAGGAGGTTTGGAAGCCTGTAGCACAGAATGATCCATACCTGGAAACTAAAAGAAGACTCTAGACATAGGCCCGAGGCTCATGGGCAGCACACTAGCTCCAAGAAGACTGTGAAAGGTAGCTAGGGAACAAATCAGACTCAGATCTCTGAGTGGGGAGACTTGGTAGTTATGGGAATATGGATATAAGGAAATGAAACACTGTTCAGTTTTGTCTATTAACTACATGACCTTGAGCAAGTTGTTTAGATTCCATGAACCCCAGATTTTTCCATCTGTAAAGCCAGAATAATGATACCTTTGCCATAGGATTGCTGTGAGAATTAAGTAAAATAATCCCTGCAAAACTCTTAATGCACTGGCTGTGGTTCAGGGTGGAACCGGTAGCAAAGTTGTCTTGATAACCTCATCTGCTACTGGGAAGGTTCCTTGCATCTTTTGGGCCCATGGTTAGAATGGAATTGGTCCCCAAGACTCTGGTCTGAGCCTGCAGATGGAAGTTGCCCATGTATGAGGAAGACAACAGAAACGAGCTAGTGCCACTTCTTACACGCATTCCTATGGAAAAGAATGGTTTTAGTGCTTTTTTCTAAATCTTTAGGAGCCTAAAAAAGATGACAAAGATTAGTTTCTAACACAAGTCATGTCATACACTCTATCTTGTGTTGTGGTCTATCTATAAAATATATTGGAGGATACTCAAATATAATAACAGAGTTGGAAAGGACTGCAAAAATCACCTATTTAGTCACCCTTGAGTACTTTCTATTATGCTTGAGTCCTTTCTATAATAAACCACTGTTGAACACCCCCAGGCACGGGGACTCACTACTACTTGATCCTCTTAGACTTTAGCCAGCCCTCATTATACTTTCTGTCTTACATTGACCCCGAGTCTCCACATGGCTTTCATCCATCAGTCCTCTTTTTATAACTTGGTCTGCAAAATAAATGAAAATCCTTTTCACTTGGTATGCACAAAAACAGTAAATAATTATCATAACCCTGTAAATATTATTTTCTTCAAGCTAAATGCTTTGCTTCCTTTATTTTAAGTGCTATAGAGATAACTTACACTTCGTGGTGATTTGTTCAATTCAAAACTATTTTTGAGCCGGGCATGGTGGCGCACACTTGTAATCCCAGTACTTGGGAGGCTGAGACTGGAGGATCCGGGTTCATGGCCAGCTTCAGCTGGCCCTCAGTGAGGCCCTCCACAACTTAGTGAGACCCTGTTTCAAAATAAAGAAAAAAAAATAGGGCTGGGGATGTAGCCCAGAAGTAGAATGCCCCTGGGTTCAATCCCTGGTACGCAAAAAAACAAAACAAAACAAAAATAAAACTATTTTTGCCCAGAAGTATTCAAAAATTTATATTTTAAAATATTCTTTACTCATTTCTTTTCTCTCCAAAACTGGACAGAAAGGAGCTAAATTTATTTGTTTTCCATCATTTCATTGTGAAAATGAAAACTCAGATTATTATAAAGAAGGAAAAATAATACTGAAATTGAGGCATACGGAGAGGAAAATCTCTCCTATTTACAGGTAGATAATCAACTTATAAATAATTTGATTTGACAATAATGTTCTAATTCACATGTAACTCCCTGGGTTCAAAAAGCAGACTTGAGTTGGGCATGATGCCACACACTTGTAATCCCAGTACTTGGTATGCTGAGACAGAATAATCGCAGGTTCACTGCCAGCCTCAGCAACTTAGTGAGGCCCTGTTTCAAAATAAAGTAGGGCTGGTTGTGTGTTTGTGTGTGTGTGTTACTTTGTGTGTGTGTGTTTGTGTGTGTGTGTTACTTTGTGTGTGTGTTACTGTGTGTGTGTGTGTGTGTGTGTGTGTGTGTAAGTGTGCCCTTGGGATCAATACCCAGCAAAACACACACAAACACACACACACACACATACACACACACACACACACACACACACACACACAGCAGGTTTGGAGAAGTAATCACCAGTAATGAAATACACAAGTGACTCACACTTCTCCTTTTATTGATTGTTCCTACCTGTCACCAAGCAATTTTCTCACAGAGTCACTGGGAAATTTCAATTAAATAAAGCAGGTGAGCCGGGTGTGGTGGCTCACACTTGTAATCCCAGTACTTAGGAGGCTGAGACAGGAGGATTACAGCTTTGTGGCCAGCCTCAGCTACTTAGTGAGGCCCTCCGCAACCTAGTAAGACCCTGTTTCAAAATAAAGAATAAAAATTAGGGCTGGGGGTAGCTTGGAAGTAGAACGCCCCTAGGTTCAATCCCCAGTACTGCAAAAATAAAATAAAGCAGGTGGAAGAAGTTACGTGGTGAATGAAAGTACAGATGAAGGTGCTTATTGGTCTTCATGGTAAATACTACTCAGATTCAGTTAACATTTTCTAAGCGTCTATTAGCCAGTCCTCATGCTCACCTCCCTCGTCTATACTTTCTCATTCAGCCATATCTCTGTGAGGCTAATATTCTTTTACAGAAGAGAACACAGAGGCTGAGAGGAATTTGCCTAAAGTCTCACAGCCAGGAAGGGGTAACTGCCTTTTCCCCAACATGATCACTGCAGTGAAGATAACAGATATAAGTGTCACTGTGACTGTTACAAATGATAATAGTCATCATTGTTCCCAGGAAGGCACCTCTCAGCGCGTTTCCACAGTTAGTTTTACTAAAACAACCAAGGCCTTGATAAAGTGGATCCATGGAGCAGCCTAGCTCCTTTCCCTGCCTGCCCTCTGGTGGAGATATCCACAAAGAACAAAACGGACCCACAGCAAGCAAGGAGCCAGAAACCCCAGCAATATTGTAGGTCTCTGAAGCCCAGACCCCCCGTCCTGCCTCCCAGGGCCCAGCTACACCCCTGTGCCACAGCAGCTGCCTGCCAAGGCTTGTCTGTCCAAGCCACTGTGACTCTATTTGGTGTGCTTTCTATCTGGAATGACCTTTTCCCTTTTCTCCATCTGACGATATCCTGGTCTTCCTTCAAGACCCAGCTCAGCTATCACCCCATCTGTGAAGCTGACCCTGTGACGCCCCCACTCAGTAAGAGAGCCCGCTCCTGGTTCATTGCATGTATTTTTGTCCATACTTCAATGTAGCACTGCAATCATACAGAAATTACCACATCTCCCCTCCTCTAGACTGGGTTCCTCTGAGAACACAGACCATGTCTTATTTTTAGTATTCTGGCCTCAGTCTTAGAAGATGCTTAATAATTGTTGGTTGGTTGAATAAATGAATGATCGATTAAATCCTGAATTGGAAGAATCAGGTTGAAGAATGTGGAAGTGCTTTGTAGATGATAAATAATACCTTAATTTGTACTTTAAGTACAAATGACAATTCACTAATGATATATAATATTTGGATTCAAGAATATTTCCATGAGGCCCCAGGAAAATTATGAAGGACATAGGACATATGAAGCAAGTAAAAGTGTCTTCAGCCATTTTACATCCTTTGTTTCAGCACCTCTTCCAAGAGGAAGGTGCCAACATCGGCCTCTCAGCACCCCAGATCCTCCCACACCTTCAATTTGCCATCTGCCACCACCCCGGTCAAATGTCTGTGTCCTCTGTCTCTTTGTGAGGCGGCAGTGGATAATGATCCTGTGCCTGATTTGGCTAGTAGGCTCAGGTTGAAATTACACACTACAGCAGAAAATGTAACTTAACATCCCGTAACTGCATCATCTTGCTCTTCAGCCCCCATCCCCACTGATAGATAAACCAATCTTATCTGGCTAAAACCAACTCTTGGGGTCTCTATTACTATCAAGACCTCCTAGGTTAAGTTTAGCCAATTCTGGATCCTGCTCCCTCTTCCTGCCCTTCTCCCCAAAGTGACCTAAGTTATCACAGGTCAGACTTTACCCAGGCATTGGGGTGGGGCTCCGGGAGACTCACGTCTGAACTCTCTGCTGGCCTCTCTGGTCCCAGAGTATACCGTGGTACCCAAGGATGTAGCTGGTCCCACCATGGTGCTGGCCCTGCCATTGTCTCTGTTTATGAAGTCACATCTCTCAGTGGCCTTGTCTTCCCACACCCAGGCTTAGTCCAGGCCACCGTTTCCCCAGCACTTCCAATTTCCCACAGGTAGACAGGGACTCCTGGATACCCAGACGCCAGGTGGATGTGGGCCATAGAGACTGGGAGATGTCTCAGTCCAGTGTCCCAGACAATTCCCACCACTACTTCTCTTCTATATCTCAGGCACTAGCTGAGAATAGAGCTTCTCTAAAGGGCTTACAATTTTCCAGGACTCCAACCCAAGAATAGAAGAAAGTCTTTCCTCATCTAGAATTCCTCTAATTTATCTGGGTGTTTCTGCCACCTCTAGTTTACTTACCCCCCCCCACACACACACACAGCCAAATTCAACCCAGAGGGGGAGGAAAATGTGGACACTGAAAGGTTGGGGAGGAAGGAGACTGGAAATGGCTCAACAGCTGCCGGGCGTGGTGGCGCACGCTTGTAATCCCAGTACTTTGGGAGGCGAAGACCGGAGGATCCGGGTTCGCGGCCAGCCTCAGCTCTCTCTCTCTCTTTCTCTCTCTCTCTCTCTCTCTTTATCTCTCTCTCTCTCTCTCTCTGTCTCTCCTTAGTGAGGCCCTCTGCAACTTCGTGAGACCCGGTTTCAAAATAAAGTATAAAAAATAGGGCTGGGGGCGTAGCGCGGAGGTAGAACGCCCCTGCGTTCAATCCCCGGTACCACAAAAAAAAAAAAAAAGAAAAGAAAAGAAATGGCTCAACAGCAGTACAGGCTTTATTGGGATAAAACCTGTGGAGATGGGTCTCTAGGAAAGGTTGGAGCCCATGGCCGCTTACAGACTAGAAGCTTAAATAGGTTGTTTAAGGGGAGCTTCTATGGGGCGGGGTGGTGGTGGTGGTAGTAGTTAATTGTTGCTAGAGGTGCTATTAAGGGGAGTTAGTTGGGTTGTTACAGCTGTGTTAAGGGGAGTTAATTGGGTTGTTACAGCTGGGTTAAGCAGGATAATGGGAATTTTCCGTAAGCAGAGGGACAGGATAAGCAAGGGGCTTGTTAGGTGTATCTTAAAACAATAGGGACATTTAGGTAAGCAGGGAAATGAGTATATTTGAGTAAAACTTGGCAACAAAGAGGCCTGCAAAGTGACACATCTGCACAAAATGGGGTCACTTCCATTGGAGACTCTAACACACGCCACCCCCCTTGTTTCTCCCTCCTGCTAGAAGCGTTTTCCATTTTCCATTCCTTCTGGCAGGAACCGCCTCACTGTCAAACCCTTAGTCCCTTGGCGAGTTCGCCTTTTCCTCTCTCAAGCTATCACCTCAGCATCATGGCCTCGTGTTCACAGAAAAAGAGATGTTGGGGAATAATATGAGGACATATTACCAAAAATGTTGTCCTGCTTAACTAGTTAGCATTTGCCACCTCCTAGAAGACGTAATGTCACCTTCCATATAAAATGAACCTAGGTCACTTAAAACATGATGTGGCTGCAGGGGATTTGGGACACCAGAATAGAATAAGAGAAATGTCTTGAGTTCTCTGACCCCACCTCAAAGAAAACTTCTTACTGTGTCTCGGGCATGAAGGGCCTCAGCTAGGCAGGGTGCTCTGTGGGCACCTGAAGGGGACCCACCAGGAAAGGAAAGAAATTGGCACATTTCCTGGGGTCCCAGGAAGCTGAAGAGGCTGGCTTCTCTCTGGGTGTGTGGAATTCGGTTCTGCTTGGTGCGCGCTCCGCTGCCTGCTGTGCCTTCTGAGCAAGGTCCCTGCACAGCCTTCCACAAAGCTGTACCACTGTCTACAGTTAAAGATCCAGCCCTAGCGGGTGGTGGTGCATGCCTTGTAATCCCAGTACTTGGGAAGCTGAGCAGGAAGATCACAGGTTCAAGGCTGGCCTCAGCAACTAAGGGATATTCTCAGCAACCTACAGAGACACCCTTTCAAAACAAACAAACAAAAAAAATTAAATTAAAAAAAAGGGCCGGGGGTGTAGCTCAGAAGTAGAATGCCCCTGGGTTCAATCCCCAATTCCCCCCACACACACACACACAAATAAAGATCCAGCCCTAAAATGGCTGTTTTTATAAACCCCAAAGTGCATATTGTCAGTTCCTGGAGCAGCCGATGTCAGTGGGTTAGATCACCCTTGTCTCCTCCGGAGGCCTCTCGTGTGTAGGGAGCAGCGGGGGGCGCATCTGTGGTCTTCGGTTTGGGAACCCTGTGTTCCCGCTGTTCTGTCCCGTGGGTTGAGCCTGCAGCCCCCTCACGCTGGCGCCTCCTCTCCCCGCAGGACGGGACGGCGCCCCTGTGGATCGCGTCCCAGATGGGCCACAGCGAGGTGGTGCGCGTGATGCTGCTGCGTGGAGCGGACCGCGACTCCGCGCGCAACGTGAGTGTGCATGTGTGTGCGTTGGGGGGAGGGCTGGCCACCAAGCGAGCCACCTGCCCCTTCCACTTGGCTCCCGTGCACAGAAAGCAGCGTGCTTATTTAGTCGGCCACTCACCTGGGCTTCCTCCCCGCGTCCACCTGCTCTTTATCAGGAAAACAAAGTCAAAGTCCGACTGGGTGGAAGCTGGGTAGTTGCCGGCTGGCTCCCCGCCACCCCGCCTGAGATCACCTCTGGGCAGCCGGGAGTGGGGAGTCTTACTTGGTCTCAGGCCTGGGGGCCACCCAGGGTCCGTGGTGTGGGGGCACGCAGGCACCAGGCCACGTCCCGCATACGTGCTGTCCACACTGGCCTCTGCTGCCACCCAGTTCCTCCTGGTGCGCCCGGCTGCAGGCCCGCTGCTCCGCAGGAACTAAGGGCAGCCGGCCTAGAGATTCTGTTCACTTTTTGTCCCACTGCGCCTGACCTCTCTGCCTCTGTATCACTCTTGATTCTGTGACTCACCTTCCCCTCTCCAAGTCCAAGCCCAGAAAAGAAAACTCCGAAGGCGCATTCCCAGCCACAAGCTGGCCTCGCTCCCATTTTCTTGTGTGTGTGTGTGTGGAGGGGGGGAACCCAAGGGCGTTCTACCTCTGAGCTACACCCCCAGACCTATTTCATCTTTTATTTAGAAACAGGGTCTCACTAGGTTGCGGAGAGCCTCGCTAAATTGCTGAGGCTGGCCACAAACCTGTGATCCTCCTGTCTCAGCCTCCCAAGTACTGGAATTACAAGATGTGTACCACCACGCCCGACTTCTCACCATCTCTGAAGCTAGAAGTAAAAAATCTCCTAATCTCACCTTCCTTCTTCCTGATGCCAGATAAACCCTAATGGCAGGCTGAGATGGAGACCGTTCTGGAGCTAATCCTATCTACAAGCAACAGCAATTGATAAGTTAAAGCAGGAAACTCTCAAAAGAATTTGGAAAATCTCTTCTTGAACCAAAAATGATGGCAGAGGCAGAATGTTACTTTTTGAATTTGTCTTTGCATTCTTTTCTTTCTTTTTTTTTTTTTTTAGCAGATTTCAACCTACCCCCTTGCTTACTTCCCACCACCAGAGGCAAATAGATATGTAGGGCAGGCTAGGGCAAGGTCATATAAATTTTTAAAATGGTAAGTACAGTTCAACAATAATTTAAGTGATTAAAGACAGTTAATTTGTGCTAAGTCATGAACAGCAGAGAATGCCTCTTGGGTCTATCAATACCCTAAAAATATGCTCTTGAAATTCCCCTTGCCCCTGACCCATTGTTCTAAGGGATTAGAAAAGTATGAATTCCTTAAGACAGGCTTCTAAGATAATACAAACAGTTACATATTGTGTCTGATATTTCATGCAGAAGAAACTGCATAATATTCTCTAAACTGCTCCTAGATTGAGACATTGCTGATTCGTGCTTCATTTACACATTTTGCCTTGTTTCTGACAAGCATACTGTACTCCCAGTTCTCAACTGACATTTAGTTCTCAGCCAACACAAACATATGTTAATAATCAACTTTTATTTTTCGCTCTCTCTATTCAGGATGGTACTACTGCATTATTGAAAGCAGCCAACAAAGGGTATAATGATGTGATAGAGGAGTTGCTTAAATTCTCACCCACTCTTGGTATTTTGAAGGTAAGATCTAAGGAGAAATTATACCGATTTATAAAGGAGACAGGTAGCGGGGCACAGTGGAGCATGCCTGTAATCCCAGTACTTGGGAGGCTGGGACAAGAGGATCGCAGGAGGATCTCATTACTCCAGAAGTAGTGAGATTCTCATCAAACTAGCAAGACCCTGTTTCAAAATTTAAAAAAATAAAATAGGGCTGAGGGTGTAGCTCAGAGGTAGAATGTCCCTGGTTTCAATCGCCAGTACCACAAAAAAATAAAATAAAATAAAATTAAAATTAAAAAATAAAGGAGATGGGTTAGAAACCAAGTCCATATTGGGCACTGCAGTAGAATTTGGGTATAATCAGACTGGTTGGTGGATTCTTGAAAAAACACCCATCCATCTTCTTTTTGCTGGAGACCCATGGACACTAGAAGAAATAAAAAAGTGGTTTAAAAAGAAAAACCAAACAGAGCATATCAAAACCTAGATTTCTGGGGGGGGGATAGAAAGTAGTAATGAAATTGCTAAATTAGAAAGTAAACCATATTGATATTTGGAAGATTTGTGAAATCAAGGAAGAACAGACGTCAGATGTGGTGGCGCATGCCTTTAATCCTAGTACTTGAGAGGCTGAGACAGGAGAATCACGGGTTTGTGGCAGCCACAGCAACGTGAGGCCCTCGGCAACTTAGTGAGATCCTGTTTCAAAATAAAAAATAAAACTGGGCTGGGGGTGTAGCTCGGAGGTAGAACACCTCTGGGTTCAATCTCCAGTACCACCAAAAAGAAAAAAATTAGCTTCAAACACCTGAAAGCGTCACGTCAGACAATATGTCTTTCTGGAGATCTGGTTCTTCAAGAAAACAGAGCTCAAAAGCTCTTTGGTAAGTTTTAGTCGTTTTGTATTAAAATATTGTGTGTGTGTGTGTGTGTGTGTGTGTGTGTGTGTGTGTGTGTTTTGTCTATGGACAAAAGGAAGGAAGTTTAGAAGTAGACTTTGCATTATCCAGTCTTATTTCAAACAGCTCTTTTGGGGACCTTTAATTCCTAGCTGTGTTGCAAATAGGTGAAATTGATAGGTTGGTTAAGATATAGACATGTGAAGCCGGGCGTGGTGGCACATGCCTGTAATCCCAGCACTTGGGAGGCTAAGGCAGGAGGATCACAGGTTTGAGGCCAGCCTCAGCAACTTAACAAGACCTTGTTTCAAAATGAAAAAGGGCTTGGGTGTAGCTCAGAGGTAGAATGTCCCTGGGTTCAATCCCCAGTACAATATATATACACACTGTATGTGTGTCCTTCAAGGGAAAAAACAGTTTGGCACAGCATTGCTGAGTTCTTTACAGCAAGTCCTAAAGTATATAAAACTATCTGCATATTACTGTTTCATTTGCAAAAGGACTTTGGCAATATTTATACTGACCATCAGCTGTGTATCTGGGAACACTATACTGGAAGTGGATGTACTTTTTTTTTTTTTTGGCTACCAAGGATTGAACCCAGTGGGGTTTTACCTCTACACCACACCCCCAGCCCTTTTTATTTGAAACAGGATCTCACTAAGTTGCTGAGGCTGGCCTTGAACCTGCAATCCTCTTGTCTCAGCCTCCAAGTACTGGGATTACAGGCGTGCACCACCACACCTAGCTGGATGTGACTTTTAAAAGTACAAAAGAAGATAAGGAAGAGTAAGGCTCTGACGTCACAGAGTAAGGCTCATCACTCAGATGGTTTATGATGAAAGCCAAGCTACGTGCTGATGCCTGTGAGCTCCCTCCTGACACACACTGTCCTTTTCTCCTAGAACGGGACGTCTGCGCTCCATGCAGCTGTGCTCAGCGGGAATATTAAAACAGTGGCACTGCTCCTGGAAGCAGGGGCAGACCCAGCCCTGAGAAACAAGGTACCCAATTAACCCATCTTTTAACTCCATTAGGCCCCTGTGCAGAGAGATAAGATAGCATCCTCCAAGCCAGGATAAGCATGTCTCTGACTCCAGCCACTCTCTTCATACTTAAGCTTAGATTGGGCATGCAAGGTTGCTATTAGTGGATTATTCCTGAGCAGTACATTTGGACCCAGGGTACTGTACTTGAAACAAACAAACAAACACCTGTATCATCAATGGTTTTTTGTTAATAATGGTGCAGCCTCCTGGTAAGGTCAAGGGAGGCAGGGAGGAGGGGGAGCAGGCATTACAGGGAGTCAGTTTTATTGTTCTATCATCAGAAATATGCCCTAAAAATGTCAGAATTCTGGTAGTTTATCACCATTCCCATAAGTTGGATGTTCATATCTTGAGAATTGTTTGTGCTATGTTTAGTGACTGCATGGGGGAAATGTTGCCTTTATATTGTTAACAGGAGTAGATGCCACTGTTACAAAAGCAACATATATATATTCCTAAATCCTTAGTTTACACTTAGCCCAGGGCTGGGGATGTAGCTCAGTGGTAGAGCGCTTGTCTAGCATGTGTGAGGCATAGTTTGGTCCCCAGCACTGCAAACAAAAACATTAGGCCAAAGTTAGAAGCTGGAGAGTGCATAACAATGGAGAAAATGATTGTTATCATACTTTTCCCTATTCAACATCTGCTTAAGCTGTCACATCTACAGACTGGGAGTGAAGAGAATAGCCTAGAAAAGATCTAAACCATCAACTTTTGAAGGATGGTGCATTTATTAATAGGGGAAGGGATGAAAAGAAACTTTCACTTTACTCCATACTTGCATACTTGGACTTTTTATAAGAATCTATTACTGTTAAAAAATTAAAAAAAATAAAAACAAAAGCCAGGTGTGGTGGCACATGCCTGTAATTCCAGTACTTGGGAAGCTGAGACAAGAAGATCATAGGTTAAGGCCTGCCTCTGCAATTTAGACCCTGTTTCAAAATAAACAAAAAAAAAATAAAAGATTTTGGAGTATAGCTTGGAGATAGAATTCCCTGGGTTCAATCCAAAGAAAGAAAGGAGGGAGGGAGGGAGGGAGGGAGGGAGGGAAGGAAGGAAGGAAGGAAGGAAGGAAGGAAGGACCAGTTAACATCCAAGGTCAAAGGTCACCTTTGTGTCTTACTTAGCATAAAGAAGTATTATTTCCCCCACTCCTACCTTTGAATTGCTTGGAGATACCATTTTTGCTTATCTCTTGATGAAATTCTTGGATGTGTTTTCCATTAAGTGGCCTAGCTGTATGACAAGCCAGTTGAAGTCACAATTGCCTTTCTTTTAGGTCTTATCTTTAGACCTTGTACACAGACTTCCCAAAGAGATTAGTCTTTGTTTAAGCTACTCAGGACTGAATTAAGGCAGGAGGGACCCATTAGTACCTTAATACAGAAACTGAAAAATGCAATTACTCTTGTGACTCCCAGAATAATGGAGGAATCATCAGTGATAATGGTTACAGTAATTTCCACTGGGCAAAATGCTGGGCTTTGACACTGCCTAAGACTACTTGAATCTACGTGTGGGTGCTCATGTTGGTGTCTCACGCTGGGGAAGCCTCCGGAGTTCTGGGATTAGCCGCCAGGGAAGCCCTCACCTGCCCACCAGCCACCTTAGAGAAGCCAGTGTCTTTTGTGGCAGGTCCAGAAGCAAGGGTTTTGGGATTCCAGCAGCTACCCAGGATTCTTAAAAAGATAGTCTTGGCCTTCATTCATTCATCCAACAGGCACTTGTTGAACACCTACTGGATACTATGTGCTATGCTCTCTGCTGGAGATACAATGGTGAATACGATTCACACAGTCTCTGCTTTCATGGAGCTCAGAGTTAGATGGGGAATAAAGGCAATTAAACAAGTAAATGCGATACACAGTGACAAGAGCTGTAAGCAGGGAGGTGGAGAAGGCCGCCCAGAGGAAGGGACTTGTAGGCACTCTTGCTTCAGGGATCTCAGGACTTCTGCTCTAGGGCTTTGAGGCAGATGCTTGAGGAGAGGACCCACCAATGGCCCTCATAGCCGCTCCTTGCACTGTAGCCTCCCCATGGGTACAGGGATCTTGTGTTTCCAACACACCCAACTGAGCACTGAGAACACATCCTCTTCCAGGAACAGCGGGGAAGTACAGTGGTTTTATGCTGTGGCATCATGAATACGACCCCTGGTCCTGCTCCAAAGGAATAAGATGGCCATTAGAAGCTAGCCTGGTGTACTAGTCGTCTTAACAATCCATACATCTTCAGCAACCTGGGAATTAAGTGGGACCAACCAGGAGAGAGAAAGATAGATACCAGGTTTTTGGAACCATATAGATGACACACAGAACAGTGATGTGGCTGGATATGCTAGACATTGTGCTAGAAATGAGGATTTAATGATTTCTAAGACATAGGCCCTGTCCTCCAGAAGACTAGTCTAGTAAGAATCTGGCTGGATAAAAAAATAACATTAAAAGCCAAGCGTGGTGGTGCACTACTGTAATCCTAGTACTGGGAGACTGAGAAAGGAGGATCGCAGGTTCAAGGACAGCCTCAGCAACTTAGTGAGGCCCTTCGCAACTTAGTGAGGCCCTGTTTCCAAATAAAAAATAAAATAGGGCCAGGTGTGTAGCTTGGAGGTAGAATGCCCCTGGCTTCAATCCCTAGCACCACAAAAAAAAAGAGAGAAAAGAAAAATAACATTAAGATCAGAAAATAACAGGTAACATTTATTCATTTAAAGGAGACCTTTATTACCTTAAATCAAAAGAGTGAGTCCAGTGGGAAGCCGGGCGTGGTGGCGCACGCTTGTAATCCCAGTACTTTGGGAGGTGGAGACCGGAGGATCCGGGTTCGCGGCCAGCCTCAGCGCGCATGCGCGTGCGATCAATCTCTCTCTCTCTCTCTCCTCTCTCTCCTCTCTCTCTCTCTCTCTCTCTCTCTCTCTCTCTCTCTCTACCTAGCGAGGCCCTCCGCAACTTCGTGAGACCCGGTTTCAAAAATAAAGCATAGAAAAAATAGGGCCGGGGGCGTGGCGCGGAGGTAGAACGCCCCTGCGTTCAATCCCCGGTACCGCAAAAAAAAAAAAAAAGAGTGAGTCCAGTGGGGATTTTTCATCAGTGAAGGAGAAGGTATGGGTCAGGTGCCCTCTTTGAAATCCCTAAAACTACACCAGCTATGGGGATTCACTAATGCCTGTCTCATCTTCTTTCAGGCCAATGAACTTCCAGCAGAACTAACCAAAAATGAACGTATATTGCGTCTCCTCCAAAGTAAAGAAGGACATAGGAAGAGCTAAATCAGTTCCATATTTGGCAGATAGAAACCTTAACCATATTGTCCAAAAAGAAATTGCTTTTTAAACAGTGTTGGGAGTTTTTTAAAGAATGAATATGCTCACAATGCCCACCCTGTGGGTCCCTGACAAAGAGCTGTGCTTTTTGCACTGAGCCAAGATCAGAAGAACTCAGGGTCTGGTTCGCCTCACTTACAGTGGGCTTCTCACACTGCCCTGCAACTTGGCTCCCAGGGGCCTGGCATATTCGTGGATTCCACAGAAACTCATTTGCAGCTCTGCTAACTTGGGTCTCTGAGTTAAACTCAAAGTTGGACAGGGTTTTCAGTAGTAAGCAAGGAAACAGAAAGCTTTGTTCCTTTTAAAGACCAAAAGGTTGACCTTCAATAAATTGATGCACTTTTGCTTGTGTGTTAAATGTAGGTGTGCTAAAATATATAGATCCATCATATTTTATGTATATGTGTGCCATTCCAGTGTAAAATGTTTTCTTCTACCCAAAGATTATAACCATGATTATTGTGAGTCAATGGTGTGTAAACATACATTATTAGAAAGCCACTTATGACATTCCACCATAAGCTATTCAAAGACAAGCAGTTGAACTACAGAAAAGACAAATTGTATGTTGGTTAGTTAATCCTTATCTTATTCTTGACATGTAAAAGTCATTTTCACTTAGTCAACCTTGTAGGTACGTTAGGATACCCAGTGGCAAATTTGAAAATCCAGAAAATTACAAACTAAGAAATTTAGGATTGTCTCTTTGAGCTTTTATTTTGGTTCTGTTGCTGGGAGTCTGTTTCCCAGGCCACAAGTAGACTTAATATGCTGTGGAATCCTGAGCTTCCAATACAACATTGCTTGACACAGTGACTTTGAGGTTCTTGGTTAAAATGTGATATATGCAAGTTCGATGTGTTGCTATCACTGTTGTGCAGGACTGTAAGTCATAAAAGATGGCTGTTAGTATTTAATAAGTATTTATCTATGCATGTTCTTGGGTTGATTGATTCCAAGAAAGAATACTGAGTCTTACTGAATTATTCCTTTGAGGGGGGTTAAAATTTATATTCAATGCACTTTATGATCAATGGTGTCTAACTGCCTCTGTCAGTGCCTAACTGCACACAGGAAAATTAAACCTTCTATCATCTACCATAATAAACTCTAATAATATTTCTGTCATGTAAACACATGGTTAGTTTTCTTGCTCATGACCTGCTCTTATTTCTAATCAGTGTTCTATGTGAAGACATGTTAAAATGGAGGGAAATGTTGTAATCCCAGAATAAGTTTTATTTAAGCAACTCATCATGGTACTAAAAGTATTATCTTTAAGCTAGAAAGTGATAGAATACAGTTTTTGAAATTAGAAGAAATTCTCTTAAAATTGTTATTAATGCAATAAAAAGCAGCATTTTTTTTTATCAATGTCACAAGCAAAGCCAGTAATGAGCAACACACAGCCCTCAGAGAAAGCTACAGCCTGACCAGCTGTGCAAAACTCATTTCAAGATAAAAGATTAGAAAGGCCTGTGTTGCCAAAACACCAGATATAAACATTTTTGTAGCTAAAAAGCAGTGCCAATTTCCTCACTGACATTCTTTTATTCAACAATGTCATACAAACACACATTTTCCCCTATGGGGATTTCAAAAAGCTATATTCATTTTGAAGAGGAACATAACCTGGCCTTAGATGCTTTCTATTTTTCTCTTTAATTCACCCTTATACCAAAAATAGTTGCTCATCACTGATCCAAAACTGAACAATATTATGGATACTGACAAATTTCCATAAGACAAAATCACGAACTTAATATTTTTCTCTAAAACATGTTGTTGGTTGGCCTATTCCTTAGATCGTTTTAAGTGGGTAATGTTCTTGAATAATATTAGGGCCAAAAAATGCATCCAGTAGCTTTAATGATATTTAATGGAGGCCTTCTTACTGTGGCTAAGAGGTGTCAATCTTAGATGAGATTATGATATTGTCTGTAGCAGGGAAGATGATTCATCACCTACCAAAGACTGAATAAAAGATCTGTTATTTTTAAATTTTCATTTTAGTCTGAACACATGTAAATGATTCTTTTATGTTAATCTGATTCACAATTCAGTTAGCTCTGCATCCTAAGACTGACAACTAGCAATTCCTATACAACTCATCTGCTTAATTAAACTACAAAAATTTGTCATTATATACATTTATTTGATGACATCTTCCATGTCATAATTCAAAATAAAGTTAATCTACTACCCAATTTGCTTTTGCTGCTTTTTTCCCTTTGTTTTTAACTATGTTATTTCTATGAGATATTTAATAGCATGGAATTTTTTTTGTGTGATAGTGGGGATTGAACCCAGGGGCATTCTACCTCCAATCTACACCCTCAGCCCTATTTTTTATTTTTATTTTGAAACAAGGTCTCACTAGGTTGCTGAAAGTCTCACTACTTGCTGAGGCTGGTCTTAAATCTGTGATCCTCCCATCTCAGCCTCCCAAATACTGGGATTACAGGCATGCGCCACCACGCCCAGTTTGCAATAGCTTTCTCTTATGAATAGTTGATGGGTTTGCAGAACTTCCTGTGCAGGAAACATATTTGCAGCATTAACATCAGGAATCTGAAGAAGACCCTCATGGCCTTCTGGCTTCCCTCTGTTCTCTCCATCCTCTACAACCAAAAGAAGCTACATCTCATCATTAATCCACCCTGGGAGGGACACAAAGGAACAGAGAAAGAGCACCCCAAATCCCAGGCCACTTGGAACAGACAGAGATGCCTGCATCTTGAGGTGGGCCTGCAGACCCACAGGGGTGAGACAATAAGTTCCTAATTTCCTAACAAGGGGTTTGGGTGCTAGAACTGGCTGAGTTTCACAGGTAGTGACCAGGGGCTATGTCATAGATTATTTAAAATAATAATAAAAGCAGCAACTAATGTTCGTTAAGGGATTGTTATATGCTAAGCACTTTACATAATTAATGTAAAGTTTATGTGCATTTTCTCATTTACTCCTGACAACAGCCAAATTAAATAAGCACTCCATTTTACAGCTGAGAAAACTGACTTCATGACAGAATTATTGCATAATGTGTTTTTTTTTAATGGCTCTGGGAATTAAACCCAGGGGCACTGTACCACTGAGCTACATCCCCAGACCTTTTTATATTTCATTTTAAGACTGGCCTCAAATTTGCCATCCTTCCATCTAAGCCTCCGGAGTAGCTGGGATTACGGGCTTGCCTGCCTGTGCTCTGCTTAACCTACAGAACATAATGGGATAAAGCAGCCACACAAAGAGATTATTTTCTCTAGGCTCATGACTCTACTTAGTCCTTAGTTAAACTGGCATCTGCCAGTGAGCACCAGGCTCAGGCCCCCCATGAGCCTCGTCCCTGGACTGCCCTGTCCAGGCTCTGAGAGGTAATTATCGCAGGTAAAAGGAGTCAGCGCCAGTGAGTTGCATTGTTTTTGTTTTTGTTTTCTAAACTGGGCCCCAGTCCATGCAGAAGGGTCATTCTGACATGACACCTGCTTTTATCCTCCCCCTCCTGCGAAACTGCCCGTGGTCACCGGGCCGTGAAGGGGTTAAGCGGTGTCAAGCTGTTATTGAAGGTCTTTAAAGACTTCCACCCACCACCTCCCACTCTTCTGGCAAGTGAGACATCTGAATTCCTCCGGCAAGGGAGGAAATTATCAGAGTGAAAGAACAAGACTGTTCCCTGTTCTAAAAGGAGAGAGGGAGAGCCGGGCGTGGTGGC
>PVJS01039970.1:0-18664 GCA_004027185.1 Glis glis | reverse complement strand
TTATTTTCTATTTCATTAATTTCTGCTCTGATTTTAGTTATCTCCTGCCTTCTACTGGCTTTGGGCTGCGACTGTTCCTGTTTTTCAAGATCCTTGAGGTGTGTCATTAGGTTATTTATTTGGATGTTTTCTGTTTTTCTTATGTGGGCACTCAGTGCTATAAATTTTCCTCTTAACACTGCTTTCAAGGTGTCCCACAAATTTTGATATGTCGTGTCTCTATTTTCATTTAATTCCAGGAATTTTTTTATTTCTCCCCTTATTTCTTTCCTGATCCAGTCCTTGTTCAGGAGTGTATCGTTCAGTCTCCATGTACTGATGTGATTACTTTTTGTCTTCCAGTTGTTAATTTCCAGTTTCAATCCATTGTGATCTTAGAAGATGCAGGAAATTATATCACATCTTTTGAATTTGCTGGTGCTTGCTTTGTGACCCAGTATGTGGTCTATTTTGGAGAATGTTCCGTGAGCAGCTGAGAAAAATGTGTATTCACGTGTTGTTGGTTGAAATAATCTGTATGTGTCTATTAGATCCATTTGGTCTATAATTTTCATTAGGTCTGAGCAATCTTTATTCATCTTTTGTCCGGAGGATCGATCTAGTGACGTGAGTGGTGTGTTGAAATCTCCCAATATTATTGTGTTTGGGTCTATTTGGGATGTGATGTCCCGAAGACTTTGTTTTATGAATGTGGGTGCACCCACATTTGGGGCATAAATGTTTACTATTTTTATATCTTCTTGTTGGATTGTTCCTTTTATTAATAAGAAGTGACCCTCTTTGTCTCTTCTGATGTGCTTTAGCTTAAAGTCTGTTTTGTCTGATATAAGCGTTGCTATCCCTGCTTGTTTTCGATCTCCATTTGAATGGTATATCTTTTTCCATCCTTTTACCTTTAGCATATGAGTATCTTTGGCTAGAAGGTGTAGCCAAACTATATGCTGTCTTGTAGACAGCATATAGTTGGGTTATGCTTTTTGATCCACACTGCCAGTCTGTGCCTTTTAACTGGGGAGTTGAGTCCTTTGACATTCAATGTTATTATAGAGATACTATTTTTGTTTCCTATCATTTTGAATTTTATTTTCTATTTTCTGTGGTGACAAATCTCCTTGTTTAGTTGCCTACCTGGTGGAGTTCACCTCTCCTGTGGTTCTGAAAATTGCTTGTTTTTCCTTCTTTGTGGTTTATTTCTTTCAGGATTTTCTCTAGTGTTGGCTTGGTCCTCACGAATTCTTTAAATGTTTGTTTATCATGGAACATTTTTATTTCTCCATCAATTTTAAATGATAGCTTTGCTGGATATTTGAGTCTTGGTTGGAAGTTGTTTTCTTCCAGGGTCCAGAGTACTTTATACTAATCCCTCCTGTCATTCCTGACTTGAGTTGAGAAGTCTGGGGTGATTTTTATTGTTTTGCCCCTGTATGTCACCCGTTCTTTTGTTCTTGCTCCTTTTAGGATTTTTTCTTTGACCTCTATGTTAGTCATTTTAATTATTAGGTGGCGAGGGGAGTTCCTTCTTTGGTCCTGTCTTAATGGTGTTCTATATGTCTCCTGTAAGTGTACGTCCAAATTTTTCTCTATGTTCGGAAAATTCTCTGAAATTATTTCTTTGAAGAGGTTTCTTATACCCTTGGTCTGTGCTTCTAAACCTTCTTCAATGCCTTTTATCCTTAGATTAGGACGCCTTGCATTAATCTGTATTTCTTGAATGGCCAGGGTGTGTTGTTGTAATATCTTTTGTATATCATTGACTGTGTTCTCAGTTTTGAATGAGCTGTCTTCCAGGAGTGATACCCTATTTTCCATGTGGTCGAGCTTACAAGAGTTGGTTTCTATTGCAGTCTTTAATTCGTTTATTGATTCTTTCATTTTGTTCAGAGTTTCTTTCTGATTCTTCCTTAGAGCCTCAACTTCCTCCTTCATCTCTTCTACGCTTACTTTGAGGCCTTTCATCATTCTGAAGATCAAAATTCGGAATTCTCCGTCTTGCATTTCCTGCAGGTCAGAGTCAGTGATCTCGCTTGTTAATGCATTGTGGGTATTTCTTGTTTCCTCACTGTTCTTCATTCTTGAATTTTCGCTGTTTTCTATTTTGTGTTTCTGTTGCCTCTGCATCATTTTCCTTTCTGTGTATGAGACCTCATGATGGCTCCTGTAGTCCCAATTGGGTCAGTATGCTGCAGGCTGTGGGTCCCTCTTGTCCAGTTGGCTGGGGCGTGGTATTGTGTGTAGAGGGGTATGCAGGGTCCGGAGCTTGGGTGTTGTCACGTGAGGAGCACTTCGAGGCGCGGTGTTGGGTGTGGGCACTGAGGCACGGGTGATGGTGCCGGAAGGTGCCCTGTTTCTGAGGCGCAGGTGCTGGGGGTCGCACGGGCCCCTAGGGATGCACACGTGTTCCAGGTCTCGGGCAATGTCGCCGGAGGGAGCCTGGGCTCTGATGCGCTGTGCTGAGGATTTCGAATGGGCCCGTGGGAAGTGCGGGCTCCAGGTATCGAGTAGCGGCGCCTAAGGGTGCACAGGCTGTGTGGCGCGGCACAGAGGATCGCGCGTGGGTCCCAGGGGGGAGCGTGTGCTCCTAGATCTCAGGTGTCAGTGCCGGAGCATGTCCTGACTCAGAGACAGCCCAGAAAGTCGCGCGGGTCTTGGGTGGTGGCACCAGAGGGTATCCGGGCTCAGAAGCGCGGCACAGAGGCTCCCGCGCAGGGGAGAGAGGTGCAGACTCTTGGTCTCCGGTGGCTGCGCTGGAGTCCAAGGCAGGGCACGGAAGGCCGCCCGGGATGCCCAGGAGGTCACCAGGGTTTGAGGCCGGGCTGGAGGACCCGGTGACGCAGGGAGGGGGGGACGCCGAGGCCCGGGGTGGGCGCAGAGACCGCTGGGGTGACGGGGGGGGGGACACCGAGGTCTGGTACCTGGCACAGAGGTCACCGAGGTGATGCCGAGGCCCGGGGCGGGTGCAGAGGCTGCCGAGATGACAAGCGGGGATGCTCGGGTCTGGTACCTGGCGCAGAGGCCGCCGAGGTGGCGCAGAGGCTGCCGAGGTGATGCCGAGGCCTGGGGCGGCACAGAGGCTGCTGGGGTAGGCACAGAGGCTGCCGAGGTGACGCGCGGGGATGCTCAGGTCTGGTACCTGGCGCAGAGGCCGCCGAGGTGGCGAAGAGGCTGCCGAGGTGATGCCGAGGCCTGGGGCAGGCGTAGAGTACACCGAGGTATCGCGGCGGGGGAAATCCGAGGCCCAGGGCAGGTGCAGAGGCTGCCGGAGTGACGCTCAGAGGCCGCCAAGGTGGCACAGAGGCTGCTGGCCTGGGGCAGGCGCAGAGTATGCCGAGGTGAAGCTGAGGCCTGGGGCGGGTGCAATGGCCACCAAGGTGACACCGAGGCCTGAGGCGGGCTCAGAGGCTGCCGGGGTGACGCTGAGGCCTGGGGCGGGCGCAGAGTCTGCTGAGGTGACACAGGTGGGGGGGGGACCTGAGGCCCAGGGCAGTCGCAGAGCAGCATCTATTATTTAAAATAGAAATATTTTTCTTTCCTGGGCTGCATACCATAGAGTTAAAGGCACCAATATACAGAGTACCTCTGCTAAGATTTTTCTCACCATAGTGTTCATGGTGGAAGAAGCTAACAAGTTTTGTTATTGTTTTTTGTTTTCTTATTCATCCATTGAGAAAGTGTCTTTACTGAAATTCTGCTAGGTTCTGTGTACCATGGAGCACAACAAAGGACTCCCACCTTCAGAGAACTCTGGTTGTAGTCGAGGAGTCAAGGTGTATAGAGAAAACAGCAAGGAGCAGGGTATTTCAGTCAGAGGTTCCTATTGCCAAAGCAAGGAGGGCAGAAAAGGTAGGGAGTGTTCTGGGTAAGGGGCTCGGTCCCACCAGAGACGAGAGTCACATCCCAATGGAAAAAATCACTAATTCTTGAGTAATCCTGGTGAATGGAGGCAGATTGCCAAACAGGAATGGGGGGCTGGCCATGGATCTTTGTTAAGATTCTAATGCTTTTAAAATAAAAAGGAAGCACTAATAACCAGTATTTGAAAGGGAAAAGGAAGCCAAGCCAAATTAAATTAATTTTCACTTTCCACACAGTCTATAAATAAGGGAAATGCGGTAGACGTGATGAAATCAGAATCTTTGGGGCAGATGTGAAACAGTCATCGTAACTAATTAAATGACTGTACAATGTGTCCTGGGGGAAAGGGTCACTTGCCTAGAGGGAAGTTCACATGTGTGGGAATCTCAATAGACAGCCACACAGATGTGTTTCCATCCGGCGCAGGCAATAAAGAGTTTGGTACTAGGACTGAGAAGTAAATTAACATGGGTTCAGTGTTTTCCATGTGATACGTGTCTCATTCACTGGCATTCAGATGGTTCAGGTGAATGAGTGAGAAGCAAAAGGAATTACAATTAGGAAGAAATGGGCATCATCTTCAAATGCTCATGAAGTACTTGGCTATACCCACGGTAATATGTCGCATATCTGTACATTGTTGTAGAGAAACTATTGAAAACTGTTGCCCTTGTGGTTAGAAGCATGGTTCCCTCTGATTCCAACTTCATGAGTTGGATCTTAGATGAGGCTGAAGCTGGAAGTAGCTAATATTTTGACTCCAGAAAAAATAAAAGATATTAAGAGATCTCAACTTTTATCATGAAAAAGAGTGGAAAAAAGTTCATTGCAAATAATACGAAGCCCCATTCTATTCCAAACTGGTCAGAATGGAACTGGGACATGGTTTTGAGACTCTTTCCATCGGCCAGTATATAAAGGGCAATAATTAAGTGATGCTAATCCAGAGGAAATCAATCAGTCCAGAGAAAATGATAAAAGGAACTGAGATGTTTAGATTAGAAGGAGAAGACATAGGGATATGATGTTTGCCTTCAACTAGATGAAGCGCTGTTATAAGAAAGGAAAAATAATAGAGCATAAGACTTTTCACTAAGATAGGGGCTTTATGGTTACAGACTAGGATTCCTTTTAATCCTGAGATTCTCGGAAGTCTGTAGTGTGGTTTTATAATAAATCAGAAGGGCTGGTTTGGAATTCCCAGGGCCTATCCCTCTGACATCAAAGCCAAAGCACAGAATTGAGCCCGAATTGCTGGGGCCACTGCCAGCAGAGTTTCCTGCAGTGGTAATTCAAAGGAGGGCATCCAGGGGACAAGCCAGGGGTTAGTGAACAAACAGGAAAATTGAAGGAGTGCCACACTGATGAGAAAATAAGACTCCCAAAAATAAGGTGGCGGAGGTACCTAGAGTATCAGAAAATCAGGATGCTACAACCAGGGGGCTGCACTAAAGGGAAGTAAAATAATGAAGGGGCGGGGCAACAGAGTGACAGAACAGGTCAGGTTAGGACAATGCTTCTTGTGATCGCTATGTTATGGACTGTTTGTGCCCAGCACAGAGTAAACACTCAATAAACATGAGCTGTCATTATCTGCAGCCTCACTCTCACCAACAAGATGGAATCAGGTATTGAGAATGACCAGGACATGCTAAGCCAGGACCATATTGCGGAGGCCTTGAACACTACCCTAAGAAGTAGGAATGATATTCTATAAGTAAAAAGAAGCCCACAGATATATTTGAATTGGGATATGCTTGAGGAAAATTACTCATTTAGCATTGTGAAGAGCAGATGAGTAATGATAAGAGAGGAGACAGAGCCAATAGGTAAGGCCTCTTGCAAAAATAAAAAGGAAGCAATGATGGTTTTAAGGGGGTGGGGACTAGGAATGGGGGTGTGTGAGAAACAACCTAGAGTGGGAATCTAAAGATGCGCTGCCTAACAGAATCACAGAGCTGGCTGTGTATGGAGCCAGCGTGGTCAATAAAAATGTGTATCATCTTACAGGACCTTTCTCTAGGACACGACAGAACAGGTTGAGACTGACCAACCCCATTAGACACTACTCACTCCAGCTGAGCTCAAAGCAAGTCTGAGTCTTTAATGGGTGTGAAATTCTAAGCACTTGAAGCTTAAAGCTTTGGATCCTTTCATATGGATTCTTTCTTCATTCAAGTGCATGGCAGATGAAAGTTAAATTTAAATTTTTACTTGAATCTGAGCTGATCATGGGTTATCCATTAGAGACATAGGGAGAGAAAGAAAGAGCGAGAGAGAGAGAGAGAGAGAGAGAGAGAGAGAGAGAGAAAAGAAAAGAAAAGAAAAGAAAAGAAAAGAAAAGAAAAGAAAAGAGAAAGAAAAGAAAAGAAAAGAGAAAGAAAGAAAGGAAGGAGGGAGGGATTGATTCTTGCAGAAGTTAAAGGAAGAGGAAACTTCAAGGGCAGAGTGTTCCAGAGTTTCAGATGCTGCAGAGTAGTAAAGTAAGGACAGAAAAGTGGCCAAGTATTTAAAATCAAGGCATATGGCCTCCAGATCATAGGAAATGAGGTGACCTTTTAAACACATGGTGGGAAATAAAATCTTACAATTATTACTGAGAGTTAGATAGAATGTAATAAAGTTTGAATGTAATAAAGGATTTTTTAAACATGCAATGGACTACTTCATATGCAGAAAACTTCATCAATCTTGTCAAGAAGATATACATCTGAGTCTGTCCTATGCACCTAAAGTCTGAGGGATTAGGAGAACATTTGGATGAGTACAAAGTGGATAGTAACTGATTTTATGAGTACAGTGTGAGCCCCTGACACATTCTTATCAAAATACAAGCTGTTGTGGGACCAATTCATTCATTCTCTCTTGTATTTATTCAACAAATAGTGTCTGATGTTATGGAGTAAAACAGTCCCTTCCCTTAGGGTCACTCACAGTCTACCAGGGATTCCAGAGAAAGGCTCCCAGAGTTAACGTGGGTCCCAAAAGATGGTTTAAGTGTTATTTCAAATGAAAGGGATTGGGAAGAGCCCTCTTAGTAGGAGTTCTAAGTTAAAAGAAATTAATGGGTAGGGGTATGGCTGTGAGGCCCCTTTGGTTGCAGATGACAGAAAACCATTTCAATCTGGCAAATGAGGAATTTCTTGAACTGACATAACTAAACCTTGGGAAAGGCAGGGATCGGTCATTGGAACCACGATACGCTGCAGTGAAATTGTAAAATAATGACTAAAGAGTGATCATTGCATTTGGCAACTAAGAGGTCACTGGTGAGCTTTGCCAAAGTCATTTCAAAACAGAATGATGCTTGATAATAGTGATTTGAGGAGTAAACAAGAGGGAAAATAGGGAAATAGCAAGTATGCATTAATCTTTTAGAAAGTGTGTTTATGAAAAAGTGTCATTTAAAGAGGTGAGAACTAACCACATGTGTTTTCATTTCTCTTAGATAAAAACTAGGAACAAAATGGCGGGGTCAGGGGACTGGTGTATATTTAATTTTATAAGAAACTATCAAACTGTTTTCCAAAGTGGCCATACCACTTCCTATCACCACCAAAGTATAAGCCCCTCCCATTCCACACCCTTGTGACTGTTCAGTGTTATTTGTCTTGTTAACGTTAACAATTCTAGTAGATGGTAGTGGCATCTCATAGTGGTTTCTGTTTGCATTTTTCGGAAGACTAGTGATGTTAAGAGCTTTTTCTGGGTTTATTGACCACTCATATATTCCCTTTTTTCAAAAAAATTGTCTCTTCAAATCTTCTGCCTATTTTTATAGATATTTATAAATGAAATAGAGAATTTATAAATATTTCTATTTATTGTTTTTCTACCTCTTTGTATTGCTATATTGTGTAGTTTCTCTGGAGATGACAATATGCACCTTTAACTTGGCACACTCTGTGTAGATTTATTATTATACTATTTCATATATAATGTAAGAGCCTCACAACAGTACAGTTTCGTTTACATCCCCTCCTGTCCCTTGTGCTATCGTTGGCAGACTTTTTACTTCTACGTGTCCTGAACCCCAGATACATTTTTAAATTATTTTTGTTTTAGCCAATTAACTTCTAAAGAAATTAAGAAGACAGACATTAAGACATTGCCTACATATTTCTGATTTCTTTTCCTTCCTTCCTTTCAAGCCAGATTTCCACTTTGTATCATTTCCTTTCAGACTAAAAAGCTTCCTTTGACATTTCTTGTAGGGCAGAGATACTGACAACACAGTCACTCTGGTTTTGATTATCTAAAAATGTCTTTGTTTTCCTTTTTTGTAAATTCTCTGAAATTTTTCTCTGTAGTAAAATACATATGCCATACAATTTTAACATTTTTAAGTTTCCAGTTTAGTGGTATTAACCACATTCATAATATCTTGCAGCTGTCATCACTATCTGCTTCCCAAACTTTTCTATCATCCCCCAAAAACCTCTATAACCAACCACTAGGCAATAACTTCCCATTCCACCCTTCCCCCCCGAGCCCCTGCTAGCCTCTGATCTACTCTGCCTCTATTCTAAATATCTCCTGTTAGTGGAGCCATGCAATAGTTGTCCCCTTCATATGGCTTACTTGACTTAGTGTAATGTTTTCAAGGTTCATTCATGTTGTAAGTGTATTAGAATTTCATTGCTTTGTATGATTGAATCATATGTCACATTTTGTCTATCTGTTTATCTGTTGATAGACACTTGGGTTGCTTTTACCTTTTGGCTTTTATGAATAATACTAAAATTAATATGATGTAAATATCCACTCGGTCCCCATTTTCTTTGTGCGTGTCTGTGGTATTGGGGATTGAACCCAGGAGCATTCTACCTCTGAGCTACACCCCAGCCCTTTTTATGTTTTTGTTTTGAAGCAGGGTATGTTGCTGTGGTTATCCTTGCCATCCTCCTGTCTCAGCCTTCCAAGTACTGGGATTCCTGGCATGCACCACCATGCCCGGCTCCCTGTTTTCAAATTTGGGGGTGATGTGTTGGAGCATATGGTATTTTTATGTTTAGCTTTTCCATGACAGCTGCATCATTTTGCATTCCCACCAGCATGTATGAAGGTTTCTTTTTCTTCATATTCTTGCCAACCCTTGTTATTTTCCTTTGTTTTAATTTTTTTGTCGTTGTTCTGGGAATTAAACCCAGGGGCATTCTACCTCTGAGCTACACCTCCAGCCCAGCCTTTTGATTGTTTTTTATTTTAAAACAGGGTCTTGCTAAGGTGCTGACACTGGCCTCAAACTTGCAACCCTCCTGTCTCTGCCTCTAATTCTTTTTTTTTTTTTTTAGTTATAGCCATCATAGTAGATATAAAGCTGCCTATGGTTTTGATTTGTACTGCCCTAATGACTAACAATATTGAGCATCTTTTCATGCACCTTTTGGCTATTTATATGTCTTCTAGTGGGAAAACATCTTTTCAAGTCCTATGGCCCATTTTAATGTGGGTTGTTTGTCTTTTTGTTGTTGGATTCTAGGGTAGGTAGATGGATATTCTGGACATTAATCTGTGTCACATATACAATTTAAAAATATTTTCTCCCATCCTATAGGTTGTCTTTCACTTTCTTGATACTACCCTTTGATGCACAAAAGATTTCAGTGTTGATGAAATTTATCTACTTTTTTGCTTTGTTTTGTTGCTTTCATCTTTTGGTGTCATAGCAAACAATCTATTGCCAAATCTAAGCCATGAAGATTTACCCTTGGATTTCTTCTAAGAATTTTATAGTTTTAGCTCTCACAAACAGGTCTTTGGTTCATTCGTAGTTAATTTTTGTTCCTAGTGTGAGGCAGGGGTCCCACTTTATTCTTTTGCAAATCCCATCATCTCAGTACCATTTGTAGAAGAGCTTATCATGCCCCTACTCAATGGACTTGCCATCCTTGGCAAAAACCAATTGGTCATAGATATGTGGATGTATTTCTGGATTCTTTTGGTTTATTTATTTACTTGTGTGGTACTAGGGATATGCATCTTATTCTTGTGGCTACTTTTAAGCTTGTTTTTGCTTTTAATCTCTAGTTTTAGTAGTTTGACTGTGACAAGGCTAGGGGTGTGTGTGTGTGTGTGTGTGTGTGTGTATGTGTGTGTGTGTGTGTGTGTGTGTGTTTGCCTGGGGTTTTCAGAGACCCTTGGATATATGGGTTGCTCTATTGGGGCAAATTTGGAAAATTTTTTCAGCTAATATTTCTTGTTATGCTTTGTCTGACCTATACATTCTCTCCAGTCCTTCTGGGTCTCCCATTACACATACATTTGACTGCTTCTTACTTCCAACACACCACTTAGCATTTGTTCTTTTTTATTTAAATATTGTGCATGTGTGTGTGTGTGCATGTGTGTGTTCCAGCTTATATGATTCTTAATTACCCTGTCTTCAAATTCACTGATCCTTTCTTATGTTGAATCACATTTATTGTTAATATCATCCTAAATTTCTGATTTTAGATGTTGTACCTTTCATCTCTTAAGATTTCTAGTGTGTTCTTTGTTACAGTTTCTAAATATTTCCTGAAATTCTCCATTCCTTTATCCACTATATCCATCTTGTCCTACAAATATATTTATTATCTTTACTTTAAGCAGCTTTCTTCTTAATTGCAACATCTGGTCATTTCTATTGATTGATTTCTCTCCTGAATATTTTCGCAAACCTATTAATTTTGATTGTCAAACATTGTGTATTCACATGTAAATATTAATTGTAAGTTACATTGTAAAAACTCTGGGTTCTGTTATCCTCTTTTGAAGAGTGTTTTGTTTTGTTCTTCGGGACAGTTAATTACCTTAATTTATGGACAATAAGCACTCTCTCCACTTAGATTTCTAGATCCCTTGCTCCACTGGGTTTTATCCAGCCCCAGTGGAGACTCCACACCTTTGATGGCTCTTCATCATGTACCAAACTCTTTTTTTTTTTTTTTTGCGGTACCGGGGATTGAATGCAGGGGCGTTCTACCTCCGCGCTACGCCCCCGGCCCTATTTTTTATACTTTATTTTGAAACCAGGTCTCACGAAGTTGCGGAGGGCCTCACTAAGGAGTGATAGAGAGAGAGAGAGAGAGAGAGAGAGCGTGCTGAGGCTGGCTGCGAACCCGGATCCTCCGGTCTCCGCCTCCCAAAGTACTGGGATTACAAGCGTGCGCCACCACCCCCGGCTACCAAACTCTTGATTATGGAGGTGGTCCAGCATGCAGCCATCAGCCATCTTCTCTAGATACATTTCCTTCCTAAGCGAAGCAATCTCAATTAGTTCTATGGCTTCTCCTTCCACCTATATTCTGATGACTCCCCACTTTTCTGGCCACTTCTCATCCTTTGTCTTCCCCTTTCCCATCAAACCTGCTCCTCCCTTAGTAGTCCACACCTAGGCACGTGGCTCCGTCAACCTTTCCATCTCTTATATGATAAGTCCAGTTCATTAACATGTGCTGTTGGCTCTATTGTCAACGTGTAACCCAGGTCTCCTCATTCCTCACCCCCCATCTCTGTCACTCTAGTCCAAGCCATCATCTCACATCTGAACCACTGCAGTAATAGCTTCTTAGACAGTGCCACTATTTCCACCCTTACTCCTGTAAAAATGTTGTCTCCTGAGAGCACCATAAATAAGTCCTCTCCCAACACTTTCCAGTGACTTCCCAACACATCTGGAATCAAATCTGAATTGTCTTTTCAAGGCCTCGGATGTTCTGGCTCGGGCTTTGCTGCCCTGGTTCTTCTCTCACCCTCGCCTTGACCTCTCCCCTTCAGCCATTCTTGCTTTTCCTCAACTGTCCCAAGCTTCTTTCCACCTGGGATCTCTGTAGTTACTCTTCCCTCTACCTGGGACATTTGTCTTTTGGATTATGTAGTGGTTTGTTTTTCCACTTCCTTGGTGAACTCAGACTTAATTGGTCCTCCTCGGAAAGCCCTCTCCAAAACTCTCTGTCTAAAGTGGGCCTTTGCCAAGCGCAGTGGCTCACACCTAGAATCCCAAACTTGAGAGACTGGGAAAGGAGGATCACAGGTTCAAGGCCAGCCTCAGCAATTTAGTAAGGCCCTCAGCAACTTAGTGTGACACTGTTTCAAAATTAAAAAAAAATATCAGGGCATGGTGGTGCACACTTGTAATCCCAGTACTTGGGAGGCTGAGACCGGAGGATCTGGGTTTGCTGCCAGCCTCAGCTACTTAGTGAGACCCTGTTTCAAAATAAAGTATAAAAATATAGGGCTGGGGTGTAGTTCGGAGATAGAATGCCCCTGGGTTCAATCCTCAGTACCCAGTACCAAAAAAAAAAAAAAAAGTAGTCCTTCACTCAACCACACAATGTTATGCTAACCCTTTGACATGCATTATTTTTCTCCATAGCACACCCCTTACTCTCTGGAGTTATATTGTGAATTTCTTGTTTACTTCTGTGCTCCACCAACTAGAATACCCAATCTATCCACCCCTTGAAAACAGGAGTGTTATCTTATGTTACTGCTATATCTTCAGGTCTTGGAATAAGTGCTCAATAAAGCCAATAAAGCTTTTTTTATTGTGTGAGTATATTTGACATCGTTTTCTCATTGCTTGGTTTGATTACCTAGCCATTAATTAAAATGAAAAATGGAATATAAAAGAGCTTTCAAATATCTTCACTTTTACCAAATAGAACTGTATTGTATTTTACATTCTCAATTACTAAACAGTGTTGGAAAACTTCCTGAAGAATGAGCCCACTTAGCCCAAGGAACAAATATGTGAATTCCTTTTTGTTTTCTGTAGAGAATACGAATGTCAAATATGACTTCCATGAATTTATTTGGCTCTTCACCCTTCAAATGAAAGGACATAAGAAATCTTCTGCTTTCTCAGTTCACATTGTACTTCTCATTTGCAAAAGTGCTGAATTCATGCTGAAATTTGCCCAGTAAGCATTCATAGGTTAACTGCCAAATCAGTGGATTTTTTACAAGACATCTAGATTTTATTAAATAGGACCTATCCAGTCTTCTCAATGTGAAAGTTTCACACAAGGATCTATAATCAATTTACCTAAATCTGAATCATTTTATCTAGATTCTTCATAGGGAACATATTTTACTTCATTTGCATTGTTTAAATTTAACTTATAATTTAAAAACTTCATGAAGATGTGATTTACCTTCATGTATGCACTATTAACATATACATGAATGTTAATTAACATTAGAAAAGTAAGCACCAACTGGGCATGGTGGTAGAGCCCTATAATCCTGGTACTTGGGAGGCTGAGACAGATCACAGGTTCAAGGACAGCCTCAGCAACATAGCCAGACTCTCAGCCACCTAGTGAGACCTTGTTTCAAAATAAAAAATAAAAAGGGCTGGGGGTGTAGCTCAGAGGTAGAATCCCCCTGGGTTCAATCCCCAGTACCACACACACAAAAAAAAAAGAAGAAGAAGAAAAAGTAAAAACTAGATTTTTATTGTAGTGTAATATTGTTCTAAATATAAATGCCTAATTTATTATAACTTTTGGGGCAATAAAATTTTTTTCTGAGTAAACTATAAATTGAATATGGTAACTGGACTTAGAAAGTCCCACTCCAACATGTGTTAATGGGCCCTCAGGTGAAACTTATGTGCCTTATTCTATGAATGAATAAGATTTTGAATCATAGTTTTCATGCATTGAAAATACAGTAGCTTTGGGATCAGAAAAGCCTCCCATCAGATCCTAATTCCACCTTTTCCATTTTGTCATTAATATTTTGTTTGTATTTAATGTATTGAATCAGTTTATAGTTTTAAATACAAGTCGTTATTTTTCTGATGATAAAAGTATACATGGCCATTGTGAAAACAAAGCTTGGAAAAATAGTAAAAGACAAAGAATGAATTAAGTCTTTGGTCCCAAATAACTAAATTTAGCCACTGTTAAGGTATACTCAATTATCAACCCATACATCTTTATGTCTTTAAAATAATTTTATATCCTGAATTTTCACTGAACATTATGTCCTGTCTTCTTCTATATCAGTGAAAAGTTCTGTAAACATTTTTAAAGGCTACATAATATTCCATGGCATGTATGCACCATAGTATATCTGTACTCTCTCTGCTAACATTTGACAGATAGTGTTCCTAAATTTTAGATATTTGAAATAATAGTTAAATGAGTGTTTTATGCATAAATTTAATAGCCTTGATTATTTATTTAAAGAGATTAATAAACTAGAAGCACTGGAGAAAGCATATGGTTAATTATTGCCAAACTGCTGTTCAGATCTGGCCTACTAAGTTGCACTTCTAACAAGATTAGATGATCTGGGCATGGTGGTGCACACCTGTGATCCCAGTACTTGGGAATCGAAGACAGGAGGCTCACAGGTTCAAGGCTAGCCTCAGCAACTTAGCGAGGTCCTCAGCAACTTAGTGAGATCCCATTTCAAAATAAAAAATAAGGCTGGGGGTGTAGCTCAGAGGTGGAATGCCCCTGAGTTCAATCCCCAGCACCCCCCAAATATATATATGTGTGTGTATATATTAGATTAGAGGCTCATTTTATCACAGTCATCAGGATTATCACTAAAAACCTTTTTGTAAATGTGATGGATAGCAAAGATGTCTCATTGTTACTTTATTTTGATTATATATGTATATGTATATATAGATATAGATGAATGTATTGTTATTTTATTACTTATTTTTCTTTTGTAAGTAACTCCATTCTTTTACCCACTCTTTTTTTCTTATAATTTTATAAGAATTCTTTTGGTCAAGGTTAGTAACCCTGTTACATTGTTTTCCAAACATGTTTTTCAACAATATGTATGTGTATTGTGTTAGTCCTTTTAGTAAACAAGAACATTATATATAGGTGAGTATAACTATAACTAGAAGAATAAAATTAGTCTTTTTACCTCTTTCATCTTTTTTTTTTTTTTTTGCGGTACCGGGGATTGAACGCAGGGGCGTTCTACCTCCGCGCTACGCTCCCGGCCCTATTTTTTTATGCTTTATTTTGAAACCGGGTCTCACGAAGTTGCGGAAGGCCTCACTAAGGAGAGAGAGAGAGAGAGAGAGAGAGAGAGAGAGAGAGAGAGAGAGAGCGCCAGAGCTGAGGCTGGCCACGAACCCGGATCCTCCGGTCTCTGCCTCCCAAAGTACTGGGATTACAAGCGTGCGCCACCACGCCCGGCTTTTTTACCTCTTTCAAATGAAAGATTCGTAACTAAAAATTTAACTGAATTATTATAAGCCATATTAATTTTTAACTGCACAGCTAAAGGTACAACTTTTAAGTGGAATTTTGCTCTTTGATGGGTCTCTTTCTTTTCCCCATAGGCATGAAAGAATCTGATTTGAGTTTTAAGAATTAAAAGGATAGCCGGGCAGGGTGGTACATGCTTGTAATCCCAGCACTTGGGAGGCCGAGACAGGAAGGATCCGGGTTCGCAGCCAGCCTCAGCTACTTAGTGAAGCCCTCCGCAACTTAGTGAGATCCTGTTTCAAAATAAAGAATAAAAAAAATAAGTCTGGGGGTGTAGCTCGGAGGTAGAATGCCCCTGGGTTCAATCCCTGGTACCGCCAAAAAAAAAAAAAAAAAGAATTAAAGGGATTTAAGAATGAAGGAAGGCAATGAACTATGTTCTATAAAATAGTGTGAAGTACTGACTCCAACTATCACTGGCTGTTCTGTTAAGGCCTCCTAGGCAGTCTTACTCTAAAGAAAGTAACTTAATTGTACCAAATATTTTCCTTTTTAAAAAAAAGACAGTTTCATAATGAAGGTTAGGAGAAAGTATTTTCAAGAGAGGTAAGTATGAAGCTAAGGGGAAGAGATTAGGAACTGCGTCTTGATGGGAACGGAGTCCCTCTGAAGGTTTAACTCCTTGGTCACTGTTTTTCCTGAACCTTGGGGAAAGTCATATTTAGCATTCAACACTCTGCATTCCCTTAATGCCACCACTTCTGTACAACCTGCAACGTTTGTAGTAGTGCTAGGAGATGGGAGTAGTAGGACTAGAAGATGGGAGGAAAGGGAAACAGGTTCTCCACGTTAGTCCCTCTGCAGCTCAGGTATGGAGGGCAAGCAGCACCCTGTTGAAGGGCACCCAAAGTTTCAAAGGGCGATCAGTAGCCACATGCATGCAGTCCAAGGAGCCACACAAGACATTAAGATACTGTGCTGATTAGATATTTCTCAAGAAACCCTTCTTTAAGGAGAATCTCTTCTTCCCCTACATACACAAGTCAGCAGTTACCCTTTCAAGATGCAAGAGGGGTGTGGGGCTGGTGGAGATACTTGGAGTTTGCATGTTTATATATGCACAGAAAAAGCCTGTATCTATGCATAGAACTGTTAACAAACTGTCAATAGTAGCAAGGAGTTGGCCAAGATGGGAAGGAGAAGTCACTTTTATTTTTCCATATATGTTCTCTGTATTGCTCAGATTTTTTTAGAATAAATATATATTAATGTGGCAATTCAGGAGTATGTTGTAAATTAAAGCATATTTATTTCTCTTAGTTTATTGTCTTTTTTAATACTTGCATTTTATATATGAAAGTCCTTAATGTGGTATCTTAACTTTTCTTTATTTCTTGTATTGTATTTAAGCCTTTCCTATGGACCAATTGGATTTTTCCTGTATATTTATAGTTATGTGGCCAGCTCTGTGCCCCATGGAGAGTAAAAATTGCAGTAAAATACCATCTGTACTCTGTCAAGCAATATATTTAAAAGCCCTACTAGTAATGCAGGATACAATGAGACAGGTTTTAAGAAGTGAACACATGCTATTATAATTAATGGATTTTGGCTAGACTTCAGTGACCATATACTCCCAAGGGGATGTGAGGGGCCAGAGCTCTCCAGTGAAAGACATTATTTTATGGGAAGTCTCAGAAAGTCCTTTGTCACACAAATCAGGATCCCCTTAGGAAAAGTCCATAAACTTGCCAAAGATATATTTCAAAAATTGGGACTTAGGCCTCCCATATCTACTGGAAATTACTTCTGAGTCTCCCACCAACTCAAACCATTATTTGGATCAGAAAACAAAATGAGAAAGGCAGCAGAACTAAGAAGTCAGCGTTAGAAGATGAGAAAAACAATCTGTTCCAACTGTACATTCTGCAGAGCTACCGCTATCTCCAACCATGTGTCTCACCGCAAAATTTATGAGCCTTCCCGGATAGGTGGTCAAACATTTTCCTGCTACTGTTAAAATCCTTCCTATTTTGCTTCTCTTGTTTTTTTTAAATCTTCCTTTCCCATAATTTCCTTTCCACTTTGTTTTTGTTTAAAATGTAGCATTCTCTTTTTCCTCTCCCCTCTCACCCCCAATTCCCAGTCACAGCTAGTATTATTCTTTGCTTTTTTATTTTCTCTCCTTGCTATTTTTATTCTGATTCTTCTTGCCATCAGAGTTTTATATAAATTATGCCTCTAATATTCACATTTTATTGTCAGTGTTTTCATTGTTGAGATACCATTAACATCAAATCTCCTTGGTTTTTGTTGGACTGTAGGTTTCGCTATGTCAGACACATTTCAACTGCAAATGAAAGTACTTCTAATTATCTGTTAACTAGAAAGTAATCTCAGGACTCACTTTCATAAGCAGCTCCAAAACTTCTGCCATTCATCGTCTGGTAGATTTGATGTTTTCTTAGAATTTCTATGATAAACCTCTGGTTTTGAGAAACAATCCCATAGGAACTGATATCCCTACACACAATGAGTTTTATTCTGATTGATAATACACAAAGTAGAGTTGTGTTTGATATTTATAGCATAAATGTATTTGTGCTTAAACACACCCATTAAGATTTTTCTAATTTAGCCAGGCATGGTGGCGCACCATGTAATCCCAGTACTTGGGAGGCTGAGACAGGAAGATTGCAGGTTTGAAGCCAACCTCAGCAACTTAGTGAAATCCTGTTTCAAAATAAAATAGGAGTGGGGGTGCAGCTCAGTGGTAGGATGCCCCTGGGTTCAATCCCCAGTACCAAAAAAAAAAAAACATTTTACTAATTTAATGAAACAGCCATTGGTTTCTTGAATGATTTGATTGACCAGTTTTCCCATGCAGACTACTTCAGTTTCTGTGTCTATCTGTCCAAGTCAACCCAATTCCTTTCCTCTTTGCCTCATCTACTCAAGGTGCTTCCACGGTCTGTCTCTAATGGATTTCTGCTTCTTGACACATGTATTTCTTTTACCCTAAAGAAAGCCATGCTGAGCTTCATAAGGAAGGAGTCTATTTTCATCCATCATTCCATACTCAAGACACAATTTTGTCTCATTTTGTTCATGAAAACCAAATAAAACCCTGCCTGTTTGTTCCTCCCTTTGAAAGCTATCTTGGCACCTTGATATAACCAAAGCGTCCCACAGAATGTCAATTCTAAACACCCAGTGGCAGGAGAATTTTGAATATCAGCCTAACTTATTTTACCTTCATTTCCCTTTTTTACTTCCCTCCATCCAATCAGGCTCCATACTTCTCTGTCCCAGAGGAGGTTCATGACTGGGCACTGCATTCCTACTTCTTAGCCCAAATCTCTAACCAGATATCTCAGACTTCAATTAGGTCAACAAATGAGTTTTGTTTGGTTCATGTGGATGTTTTAAAAACTTGAGCTGGAGCCAGGCGTGGTGGCGCACACTTGTAATCCCAGTACTTGGGAGGCGGAGACCGGAGGATCCGGGTTCGGGGCCAGCCTCACCTACTTAGTGAGGCCCTCCGCAACTTCATGAGACCCAGTTTCAAAATAAAGTATAAAAAATAGGGCCGGGGGTGTAGCTCAGAGGTAAAACGCCCCTGGGTTCAATCCCTGATACCA
>PVJS01039969.1:0-18662 GCA_004027185.1 Glis glis | reverse complement strand
GTGGAGGGTAACACACTAAAGCGCAGGAGGTATACATCCAAACTTATAAAACTCAAATCACTGTGCAAAGCACTAAAGGGAGGGAACGGGGAGGGAACGGGGTGGGATTTGAGGGAGGGCAAATCGGGCAATGTGTGCATGTATGACTCTTATAGCCTAACACCTATTAAATGTATAATTACAATGCACCAATAAAAAAGGAAAAAAAAAAAGAAAGTAACCAGCAGAATTGGCCATAATTAAAGGCCATAGGGTTTGGGGCCAAACCCAGAGATGATAGGATACAAATTCAAATTTTGACTTCTCTTTGCCCTTATTCTTTGGGTATATCACCCTCATGTGAGAGGTGACCATGGACAAGGACAAGGACAAGCTTCAGAAATTCCTAAAGTCTGTGGCCAAAATACCATCATGCTCAAGCCCAAGTTTACCATCTGTATCTCTGCCCTAATCAGCGACCTTCCTCAATGCCCAGCCTCTGTTTCCTACCATTTAGTCCAAACCCTCACACACCTGACTCTTCTCACTCCCAGAAGACCATGTGCTGTGGTCTGAATATTGGTTTACCCCAAAATTCATATGTTGGATCCTAAAACCTAATATGATAGCATTAAGAGGCAGGGCCCTCGGTGCCCATACAAAAGAGGCGTGATGGGTCCTTTCCACCCTTTCCATCACGTGAGGACACAGAAGGCAGCGTCCATGAGCATCAGGCCCTCACCAGACCCATACCTGCTGGTCCTTGATCTTGGACTTGCCAACCTCTAGAACAGGGAGAAATAAATTTCCATCGTTTGTAAGTTACCCAATCTAAGGTATGTTGTTATAGAAGTCTGAACAGGTAATTCACTGTGAAACCTCTTATTCAACAGAGAAAATAGAGACTGATGTGAAACCCCACAGCTACCACTTTATCCTCATATTTACTTTCTTCTCTAACATCTTTGTGTGTGTGTGTGTGTGTGTGTGTGTGTGTGTGGTACTGGGGATTGAACCCAGGGGCATTCTACTTCTAAGCTATACCCCCAGCCCTATTTATTCATTCATTTATTTATTTATTTATTTATTTATTTATTTATTTATTTATTTGCGGTACTGGGGATGCAACTCAGGGGCATTCTACCTCTGAGCTACACCCCCAGCCCTATTTTTTATTCTTTATTTTGAAGCAGGGTCTCACTAAGTTGCAGAGGGCCTCACGAAGTAGCTGAGACTGGCTTTGGACCCGGATCCTCTGGTCTCAGCCTCCCAAGTAGTGGGATTACAAGCGTGCACCACCACACCGGGCCTTTCTCTAACATCTTAGAGAAAGACATGGCCCTATGTTTGTCCAAATCATTCTCCCTTCCAGATCTATCTACTTGGGTCTCTCCTTTCCTGCTTCTTCAAGGATTTGAAACCAAGTTATCTTCCCTCAAACTCAGGCCCCTACCCCTGTTTCCTCTCTGGCTATGAATATGCTTAGGTCAACTCCCTTTAACTCAGATAACAATTACCTGGATTTCTAAATTAACATGGCAGCAAATGAGGCATGCCTTATTTGTCTTGTACCAATTTTATGATTAAAATATCCCATAATATACACAAAACAACTTTTTTTGGGGGGATTTAATGATTGAACCCAGGAGCATTCTACCTCTGAGCTATACCCCCAGCCTTTTTTTCTCTTTATTTTGATACAGGGTCTTGCTAAGTTGTTGAGGCTGCCTTGAATCTGTGATCCTCCTGCCTCAGGCTCACAAGTACTGGGATTACAGGCATGCACCATGCCCAGTTTACAAAACAACTTTAGTTGGGCACTACTGTTATAAACTGTACATAAGAACAACCATATGCCAAAGCTTAGGCAGAAAGGATGGATTTAAAAGCCTCCAGAGGACATCCCAATGGTCTTAACTGACCAAAGAAATATGTTACCATCTACCAGATGTGAGAAAACTGTTTTGAGCCAAAAGCAGTCAGAGTTTGAATCTCTGCCTTCCCTAAATCCCTGTCTTTTTACCTCCATCATAGACTGTGAAGCATATGATGCATATATCAGAGGTATATCAGGCCATTCAAGTTTTTTGTATGAAAAATGGGTTAAGCTAGATGTGTTGGTGCATGCCTGTAATCCCAGTACTAGGGAGGCGGAGACAGGAGGATCATAGGTTCAAAGCCAGCCTCAGCTACTTAGTGAGGCCTTTAGCAACTTAGCAAGACCCTGTTTCAAAATAAATGATTATATATTTATATGTAGGGGTCTCTACCCAGTGCCATGAAAGGGCCTGGTGGACTGGCAGAAGCCTGCTCTAGAGTACCGGGCCTCTCCCACGTGACAGTAATTCAGCATATTAATGGCAAAGATGGCGCTGGCGAATTCCTCAGGGGGAGGTCCCGCAGATAGCCCCACCTAGCCTCAGGAGAGCTGTGATAGGTAGTTACCTCCTTCCGTGCTCACAGACAACAGGCGCATCTACCTATGATAGATCACAGGAGGGCGTGGTGCCACACCCTACTGATTGCGAATTTCCTGTATTGCCTCTACTATAAAAGAGAGATGTGGCTTTCTAATAAACGAGATCATGCAAGACATGGCTCCCGGTCCGGAGGAGGTGTGGTTATTCGGGCCGTCGGCTTGTGCCCCCTGTCAGCTTACATGCCACTTTTGGGCAGGGCCCGAGAGGCTGGTACCCCGAGAGACTGATACCCCGAGATTTATATATATATATATGTATGGCTGGGGTGTAGCTCAGAGGTAGAATGTCCCTGAATTCAATCCCCAATACAAAAAAAATCAAAATTTTTAAAAACAATCAATTTTCAATCTCTAGTTAGACACAGAACTGTTTTCTTCATTATAGACGGCAGATTGAAGGTATTTATTCCCAAGACTCCTCAAAAATGAGAATAATAGAATTTTTAAATATACATACCCATTACAAATAGAGCAGGAGATGGATCATCAATATAGCACAACTAGGCTGGGCGTGGTGGTGCACACTTGTAATCCTAGTACTTGGGAGGCTGAGACCGGAGGATCCAGGTTCGCAGCCAGCCTCAGCTACTTAGTGAGGTAAGGCCCTCCGCAGCTTAGCGAGACCCTGTTTCAAAAATAAAAGAAGAAGCCGGGCATGGTGGCGCACGCTTGTAATCCCAGTACTTTGGGAGGTGGAGACCGGAAGATCCGGGTTCGCGGCCAGCCTCAGCTCTCTCGCTCTCTCTCTCTCTCTCTCTCTCTCTTTCCTTAGTGAGGCCCTCCGCAACTTCGTGAGACCCGGTTTCAAAATAAAGTATAAAAAATAGGGCCGGGGGTGTAGCACGGAGGTAGAACGCCCCTGGGTTCAATCCCCGGTACCACAAAAAAAAATAAAATAAAATAAAAAAATAAAAGAATAAATAATAGGGCTGGGGGTGTAGCTCGGAGGTACAATGCACCTGGGTTCAATTCCCAGTACTGCAAAAAAAAAAAAACCATATATATATCAAACTAAAATCCACCTTGAAGGCAATGTATCAGATTCTGAGGAAAAACAAATTGGGATACTAGAAAACATACTTGGGCAACTCTTCTAGAACTGAAAGGAGGAAAACAAATAATGACAGTAACAAAAGGTAAATAAATGTAGAAACAAAATCTGTTTTTTCGTCTGAAAATCAAGATAATAATAAAACAAAACCACTATAAGTTGAACATCCCTAATCCACAAACCTGAAATCCAAAGCTTCTTGAGGAGTGCCAACATTATGTCACAGGAAGAAAGTTCCTCACCTGACCTCATGTGACAGGTCACACTCAAAAGGCAGGTGCGCTAAAAATATTGTACAAAATTATCTTCAAGATGTGTGTATGAGATTTACATGAAACATAAGTGAATTTTGTGTTTCTTCCTTTTGTGTGTGTGTGTGTGTGTGTGTGTAATATAGGGGATTGAACCCTGGGGCATTCTACCTCCAAACTACACACCCAGCCCTATTTTATTTTTAGTTTTGAAACAGGGTCTTGCTAGGTTGATGGGCGTCTCACTACTTGCGGAGGCTGTCCTCGAACCTGCGATCATCCTGTCTCAGCCTCCAAAATACTGGGACTATAGGCGTGCGCCACCACGCCCAGCTTGTATTTTGTGTTTCAAGTTGATTCCCAGGCTCAAGACATCTTGCTATGTACATGCAAATATTCCAAAATTTGAACAAAATCTAAAATTCAAAGCAATTCTGATCCCAAGCATTTCAGATTAGGATGCTCACCCTGTAGCTTACTTATCAGGGGAGAAAGCGCTTAGCGAAGTGCATGAAAGGAGTAATTTCTCAAAAAGTGTTTGACTAAGTCTTTTGTTGTTCTGGTTTTGGGTTTTGCAGTTGGTTGGTTGGTTGGTTGGTTGGTTGGTTGGTTGGTTTTGGTACTGGGGATTGAACACAGGGGCATTCTACCTCTGAGCTACACCCCCAGCCATTTTTATTTTTTTATTTTGAAACAGGGTCTCACTAAGTTATGGAGGGCCTCACAAAGCTGCTGAGGCTGGCTGAGAACCTACGATCCCTCAGCGGGCTGTGAACCTGTGATCCTCCTGGCTCAGCCTCCCACCTACAGGGATCACAGGCCTGCACCACCAAGCCTGGCTTGACTAAGTTTTGCTGGGGTTGATATTGAGCTCCACAGACAACCAAAACGGAGGTCCAGTTCCAATGTGGGTACTGGGGTGCTCGACCCTGGCACTATTGACATTTGGAAACAAATAATTCATCAAGGTGGGCGCTGATTTGTGTACTGTAGGATGATTAGCAGCATCACTGGTCTCTACCCACTAAACACCAGCAACACACCAAAATGTCTCCAGACACTGCTACATGTCCTGGGGGCCTAACTCACCCCGGGTTAAGAAGTGCTCTTCAGGGTAGCGCTGGCCTAGCATTTCTCCATTCTTGGCCCCAGTTTCCAGCTCTGGAAAGCAAGATCTCAAAGACGTTGTCAAAGGGCTTGACCAGCCTTCCATTTGGGGAGGCCATGATAATCAGCCCATCTTCCCTCCACCATCCCCCCTTTGTAGATTGCCCACAGCCCTGCCCCGGACTGCTGCATCAGTCTGCAGAGTCCCTGTATTAGGTAGCCAGGCAGATCTGAGCGAGGGGGAGGGGCACAGGGCTCACTCTCTAACAAGACCCACTGTGGAGGAGCCTTGGACTCTGGCAGCTAACAGATGGCCTGTTTCAAAGCTGACATTTCCCTCCTCCCCTTTTTTTGTCCTCCCCTTGTTAACAAATAGCATGCTCTGATCAGTCTACTGACAGAAGGAATGAAGAAATGGTGCCAGAATTTTGAAAAAAAAATCAAATCAATGACTGTAGGGATCGGAGTTGTGTCTTTCTAAGGAGCACACCTGTGTGACCCTGAGGAGCTAGCTCTTAAAAGCGACTTTTTTTTTTTCCTCTGTTTGGGGAGAATCAGGTTTTGGTTTTTGGGTTTTTTGTTTTTTGGTCTTGAGCATATTCACTGATTTCTGTGATTTGCTGGCAAATCAATAAAATTTCTTTTTCCTTCTCAAAGGCTTGTCCCAATTATTACTGTTGTTTGTGAGTCTGTGGGTGGGTGGGTGGTACTGGGGATCGAACCCGGTGCATTCTACCTCTGAGCTACACCACTAGCCCTATTTTTTTTTGAAACAGGGTCTCCCAAAGTTGCTGAGACTGGCCGGAACTTGCGATCCTCCTGTCTCAGTCTCCCAAGTACTGGAATTACAGGCATGCACCACCATGCCCAGCTTGTCCCAATTATTTGATTTGGCATATTGGGAAAGCACAGAATTTCCATTTATAACTGTACCTTGGGTGACAAAAAACCTCACCCATAAACCACTTCCTTCGTGGTCAGATGCTACTTTGTAAATCCACAAGGAACCAGGTACAACCCGCCTAAGGGACTTTCCCACTTCAAGCACACACAGAGCAGAGATGTCATTTTGGAGGTGATCCCATGTTCATGGTAATATCATTTATATTGTAACCACCCCAAATACCTAATACATGACAAGGGAGCTTTTCAGATCAAAATAAAACTCACCACATACGAAATCTCATGCTGTTTCCTCTCAGAAGAGTCTTCCCGAGACGGGCGTGGTGGCCCAGGCTTGTAATCCCAGTACTTGGGAAGCTGAGACTGGAGGATCCGGGTTTGCAGCCAGCCTCAGCTACTTAGTGAGGCCCTCTGAAACTTAGTGAGACCCTATTTCAAAATAAAGAATAAAAAATAGGACTGGGGGTATAGCTCAGAGGTAGAATGCCCCTGGGTTCAATATCCAGTACCACAAAAAAAAAATCTTCCCCACATTCTCTAGGGTCTACAATCACCGTTCTTTTTCTTTTTTTCCTGTGTGTATTGGGGGGGGGGTTAGAGTGCTGTGTAGATATTCAGATGTTTAAAACAGATTTTTGAAATTGCATCATGATTTTGGTAAGAATTTTTCTACACATCTCATGTGCTTTTGGAGAAAAATATCAGGATTCCTTTGGCGGCAGAATCTATCCCAGAGAGTTAAGGCATCAGAGAAGGTATGCCCTGTGGGGCCAGAAAGACCCAGGTTCCTTGCTCCTGTCTCACCCCACCTGGCCTGAAAGACATATTAGATGCTTGTCTACAAAGCGTGACCATGAAGCAGCAGCGCTGGCTGTAGTATCCGATTGGGAGATAAGAGACCATAAGACCGCCCATTAAAAGGTGAAGGATTTATTTAAGCCACGGCGACTGCAACCCCACTCAGCACGCTGAGTAGAGCGCAGCACCCTTTTCCTAAAAACTGTGCCTTTTATAGGGTTATGTCGCTCGTAGGCGATCAAAAAGCAATTTTGCAAGCAAGCAGGCCAATTATAGAAGCCAGATTTTTGTGGTTAGCAAGTTAGCGAGTATGCAGAAATACATACATATAGATATAGATATAGATGATATAGATATAGATATAGATATAGATCATTTTATGGCATCGAAGTTGAGTAACCGAGCAATCTTTTTTAGGAACTATTCCCCAGCAACTGATTTCTAACTTCCTTTTTATAACTGTTTCTTTTCAGCTTTTTAATTTTTCATTTATATGCTTGTACCTGGCACCTGTCTGTACTTAACACTGACATCAGCAGGAAAGGGAATCTCAGGGCGCACCCCAACTTCTAGATCGTATCTGAATTTCAATAATATCCCAGGTGATTAGCATGGTCACAGTTGAAAAGTCCTCTCTACAGCCCCCCACTACCAGCAGACTCTGAGCCAGCCTGGCTCCCTGGGCCCCATGCACTCACCTGGCAGAGCTGAGCAGAAACACCAACCACAGGGGAGAGAGGCAGAAAGAAGAGTCCTTGGGCTGGAGCCCTGCAGAGTCCTGCTCTTCCCCTTGGCCCTGCCTCCTGCTGCACCCACTTCTTCCCCCTCCCTTTTCTTTCCTGGCATCCTCAGTGCAGGGTAAAAGAATTGCAAGAGGAACAGGCATCCGCCCTGCTGTTGAGATGTGTTAAGGCATGAGCCCTGGAGGATAACTCTCTGTTGTGGAGGGTGAAGAGTGTGACCTCTAAGAGAACAGGGACAGGGATTCTCAGATCCTCTGAAAGGGGAGTAAGAGCTTCAGTGTGTCTCCATCATGGGGCCTTGCAGACACCAACAGAGAGTATGGCCAAGGGTTTGAATCTCTACCAAACCCCATAGTGTCCTCCCCATGGTGGTGTCTTGCCTAGGCATGGGAAAAAGAAGAACTGTGTGTCACATATCAAGGGGGGATGAAAAGGAGACAGATGGGAGGAAAAAGGGACTGAAGCTTTAAATCTCAAAACTCCATGATCACCCTCTGTCCTTTCACTCTGAAGGCCTGTTTTTCTGCAAACCTAAATCCTTCAAAGGTCTAGTAAAAGCCAGAAGTGTGGCACACACCTGTAATCCCAGTACTTGGGAGTCTGAGACAGGAGGATCGCAGGTTGAATCCAGCCTCAGCATTTTAACAAGGCCCTCAGCAACTCAGTGAGTGACACCCTATTTCAAAATAAATACTAAAATAGAGCTGGAGGTATAGCTCAGAGGTAGGATAATCCCCAGTACCACATACACACCAAAAAAAAAAAAGACCAGGAAATCTTAGAGCACTATAAGTCCAGTTACTCAATGCATATATATTTTGTTAGCTTACAGAATGTATTTTTAGACTGATAAAAGAAGTCAAGAGAAAGACATTGTTCAAAGCCCAATCATATGGGTACAGCCCGAGTGCTCTCCATTGACCAGATAATGTCAGCCTGGAGATTCTAAGAACCAGAACATCACTGCCTGCTGTGAGATCCACAGTCAAAGGAATCAACCTCACCCCTCACATGCTCACCATTTGCCCACCCCATTTGCTCACTATTAACACTCTTTCCTATAAAAGAAGAGCCATACTCCCCCAGAGGTGTCTCTCTGTCTGACTCTCTGTCCCAGTCCTGTCTCTCACTCAGGAGATGGTCTGAATTCTCTCATTCTCTCTCTGTCTCTCTCTGTCTCTCTCTGTCTCTCTCTGTCTCTCTCTGTCTCTCTCTTTCTCTCTCTCATTTTTTGTTGTTGTTGTTGTGTTGTTTTATTTGTTTGGGGTTTGTTTGGGGGTCTTTTGATGGTAGTAGTACTAGAGATTGACCCTAGAGGCATTCTACCTCTGAGCTACACCTCCAGCCCTATTTTTAATTTTTTGTTTTGAAACAGAGTCTCACCATGTTGCTGAAAGTCTCACAAAGATGCTGAGGTTGGTCTCAAACCTATGATCCTCCTATCTCAGCCTCCCAAGTATTGGTATTATAGGGGTGCACCACCACTACCGGCTCCACATTCGCTCTTGAATATATAATTTTTACTTCCCTAAATAAACCTGTCTGAAGCTCTACTCTTTGTCTTGCAAATTCTTTTCCAAGCTACATGGGTCAGGGCCAGGACACCCATAGCACAATGTGCCCACAGAAGAGTGGGGGAAGGGGGTGCTACATTTCTTCAGTCAGCCTTCATCCTAGAATTCACAGCAACCTCAGGATGTCCTTTCATCTCAACTGGGAGAAAGAAAACAGGCTGCCCTCACAATATGATGGGAATCTGCTCCATGACCCCCTCAGCAACTCAGGGAGCCCAGTCCTTCTCCACCAAGCCCAGGAAGAATTGTGACACCCCATTCCTGCCCCCATTGCTAGAGTCAGGAGCCCCTCCAGACCTGGGTGAGAATGGGAAGGGGCAAAGCTGCACATGCAGATGGCCAGTTAGGCGAGTACCTCATGAGGCTGAAGGATGTGGAGCGAGGGATTGGCCTACTGTTACCTGACACAGCTTCCAGAATTAACATGGGGCTCTTGATGCAGGAGAGCCGGCTGGAGGGAACTTCTGTCCCAGATACTGCCCCTGGCTCAGGTGTCATGCTCAGTCATTGTACTCTTTCTCTCTGTTCATGAGCACAGCCACTTCTTGGGTGCAAAAGCAGGCTCATAACCCAGCACCAAATCAGACATCCACCACCCACAACCCTATTCACTAATGGCCTTCCTCTCCCCAAACCTGTCTGGGACCCTGATAAGTATCTTCTTGTCTCCTTTCTCTAAAAGATCTGCTCCCAGCAATTGGTTCTTGTCTCTGCATGAGATGAGATGTTCTAATTCTGTGGTGTCCTCCATGGTTCAAGGACAAGGTATTCAGAACATTCCCAACCAGCAAAGATCCCCCACCACATCATAATAAGGGCTATCCGGATGATACTAAGATGCCTCCTTTTCTGGACTGCTTCCTTCTAAACTTATTTAACATGAGTGAGAAATAAACTTATATCAAGTTTTAAGTCTTTGAAATGTCTAGTCTGTTACTAGCAGCTTAAAGCAATTCCTTACTAATCTACCCATCAAAATTATAAACATTTGCTGGATGTGGTGACGCACTCTTGTAATCCCAGTACTTGGGAGGCTGAGACAGGAGGATCACAGGTTCGCAGCCAGCCTCAGCTACCTAGTGAGGCCCTTAGCAACTTAGTGAGACCCTATTTCAAAAAATAAAGAATAAGCCGGGCGTGGTGGCACATGCTTGTAATCCCGGTACTTGGGAGGCTGAGACCAGAGGATCGCAGGTTCACGGCCAGCCTCAGCTACTTAGTGAGGCCATCCGCAACTTAGCGAGACCCTATTTCAAAATAAAGAATAAAAAATAGGGCTGGGGGTGTTGCTCAGAGGTAAAATGCCCCTGGGTTCAATCCCCAGTACCGCAAAAAAATAAAAATAAATAAAGAATATAAAAAACAGGGCTGGGGTGTAGCTCGAAGGTAGAATGCCCCTGGGTTCAATCCCCAGTATTGAAAAAAATTACAAACATTCTATATTAAAGATGGCAGAATAAAGAAAGGCAGCGGGTTTCAGCTGCTCCGAACTCAATCAGCAGTGTGGCAAGCAATGAGCCACAAGGTCCTAAGACCAAAAAGTCACATCACACACAATTTGTGTCTTTCCGCAATGTCAAAAGGTTTATTCAACACTTGAAGGTTATAGCATGCAGGAAATTTTTAGGAAACTCTATAAGTAAGGTTAAGCTAGTTTCGGATTCTGAGCAGGTGCTTTGCCAAAGCCAATTAGCTATAAATGAGCATCAAATGATACACTTCATACTAATAATTCTAAAAATTTGGTTGAACAAGTAATCTAGGCAACATACAATTTCTATCATTCAAGCACTTCAAATAATTAGCAAATAACAACCTACAAACAAACGGGGAAGGGGATATAATGAACCAAGTCCAGGAATGGAAGAGGAGATTCCGAAGTTGGTCTGGGTGTCGAGAAGCCTGAAGAGTCACGCTGATCCTTGGCGGCGAAGAGCAGGGCCAAAGGGAAGTTGCTGGATCAGAGTCGTACCCACCGTAGACTCATCATGGTATAAGCGACAGCTCAGCGCACTGTGTATTGAAAAGGCTGCTCTTTTATAGGGTTCTTGTCAAGTGTCTTTGGCAGGCTTATTGAACCTTACCAGACATTTATCAGTAGCTACAAATGTATTGATGATGTAAGTTCATCAAGACTAAGGAAGAGGTTTATGATCCAAGGGTCTGTTATCAATTGCAGCACAGGTATGTTGGTCTGGGCCATAGGTTGGCATATCCAAACAAGCTGCTTTATGATTTCCTGAGGTTGTTTATGTTCCACACTCTATACATGTAGGAAAACTGCTTCTTGGCAAGAGAAAAATAGCAGTCAGAACTCAACAGAATAAAGACAGTTGAACCATGGTTAAATTGGAGGCAGCATGGAGAGCAGAGGACTGAAAAGAGTTCCACACATCTCATCTGGTGAGCCGAGAGCAGAGGCAGGCACCATCTTTGCGAGTATGCATGGAAGCTGGTGGCTGCTGGAATCTGGTGGCTCTCAGAGACCAACTTTAGCAAAGAAGAAGCTAAATCTTGTTGAGCCAGTGATTGCAGAGAACCAACACCAAAAAGCAATCGCATTCGTCTCTCCACGCTCAATTATCTCAAGACTGCAAGTCCCCAGCCAACTATGCAGCGGACTCCTGCAGCTGCAGCTAAACTCATCTGGACTGAGAAACAACAGGCCCTTCCTGCAGGGTCCTGAGTGGCTACTGCCCGACTCCTCAAGACCACTGTGAATCTACAGACCACCCAACCAAACCACCTAGAGTACTGTGGCTGCAGCTGAACTCCTTGAAACCAAAAAACTACAGCTCCCTCCTGCAGGGACCCAAGAAACTACAACAGAACTCATCAAAACCATGAACTTTATCCTTCCTCTCATAAGAGGAAAAAACTAAAGGATTTTAAATTGGAAGCAAAGTTAAAATCCAGAATGTAGGGCCGGGCGTGGTGGCACACGCTTGTAATCCCAGTACTTTGGGAGGCAAAGACCGGAGGATCTGGGTTCGCGGCCAGCCTCAGTTCTCTCCCTCTCTCTCTCTCTCTCTCTCTCTCTCTCTCTCTTTCTCCCTCTCTACTTAGTGAGGCCCTCCGCAACTTCGTGAGACCCGGTTTCAAAATAAAGGATAAAAAAAATAGGGCCGGGGGGGTAGCGCGGAGGTAGAACACCTCTGGGTTCAATCCCCGGTACCGCAAAAAAAAAAAAAATCCAGAATGTAATTACTTGGGTGTTAGGGAGCCTGGTAGATATTAAATCACTTTTACCCTGAAGCAGTCACAGCCCTTTGTTTTTATGGTTGAAGTTTTGTGATGTAAAAAAGAAAGTATCAGGGAAGAGCACTTCAGTGATCTACAAAGGTGTTACATTCATTATTTTACTTAGGTTATTAAGGTTATTTTTACTTAGGTTATTAAGAAGTCTAAAATGTTACACAGTTTGAGGTAGATAACAGTCCCAAGTTTGTCAGCTACTCCCCTAATAGAGTACTAATATCTAGAATATACAAAGTACTTAAAAGACTTAACACTAAAATAAAAAACAAATAACCCAGTCAAGAAATGGGCAATAGAAAAAAAAGAAATGGGCAATAGAATTAAATAGACACTTCACAAAAGAAGAAATATAAATGGCCAATAAATACATGAAAAATGTTGAACATCATTAGCAATCAGGGAGCTGCAAATCAAAACTGCACTGAGATTCCAGCTAAGCCCAGTCAGAATGGCAATCATTAAGAAGTCAAAGCCGGGCGTGGTGGCTCATGCTTGTAATCCCAGTACTTGGGAGGCTGAGACAGGAGGATCGCAGGGTCGCCGCCAGCCTCAGCTACTTAGTGAGGTCCTCCGAAACTTAGTGAAATCCTGTTTCAAAATAAAAAAATAGGGCTGGGGGTGTAGCTCGGAGGTAGAATGCCCCTGGGCTCAATCCCCAGTACCAAAAAAAAAAGAAGTCAAACAACAATAAATGCTGGCCAGGATGTGGGGAAATAGGAACTCTTCTACACTGTTGGTGGGATTGCAATTTAATGCAGCTGCTATGGAGATCAGTGTGGAGATTCCTCAGGAAACTGGGAATGGATCCACCATATGATCCACTATACCACTCCTGGTTATCTTTCCAAAAGGACTGAAATCAGAATATTATAATAATACATGTATATCCAGGTTTATAGCAGTACAACTCGCAATAGTCAAATTATGGAACCAGCCTAGGTGTCCATCAACAGATGAATGAATTAAAAATTATGTGATATACACACAATGGAATTCTACTCAGCAATAAAGAAGAACACAATCATGTCATTTGCAGGAAATTGGATGGACCTGGAGAACATTATGTTAAATGAAATTAGCCAGTCACAGAAAGTGAAAGGTCATATGTTTTCCCTCATATACAGAAGCCAGGAGTAATCTGGATATAAGAGGGACTTCAGACAATGGAGAAGAAACCCCAGTGGAGCCAGGGAGGTGGTCTAGGAGAGGGAGGGAGAGGGAGAATTAATGAAGGAAACACTTCCATTGACATTATGTACATATGTGAGAATACCAATGCCAATCTCAATATCATGTCTGGGGAAGAGGAGAGTGGGGAGGGAGTAGGGGGAAACTCACCAACCGCTCTATGCATGTATGTCACTATCACTATGAACTACATTATGATGCGAGACTGTAAGACTATAACGCGCAAATAAAAGTATAAGAATTACAAATATTCTTAAACATTTTGGGGGGTCCTGAGGATTGAATCCAGGGACATGCTACCTCCAAGATTTACCCCCAAACCTTTTTATTTTTTGTTTTTGAAACAGGGTCTTGCTAGATTGCTGAGGCTAGCCTCAAACCTGCAATTCTCCTGTCTCAACCTCCCAAGTACTGGATTTACAGGCATGTGCCACCATGCCTGGCTCAAAATGACGAATATTTTTAAATCACAAATACTTTCCCAAATCTGGTGAGATGATGCTTTAACATGTGTGCGTTCATATATATTGCCAGTTTTAATGTAAATTGGTCCAGTTCTTTGATTAACATTTGAGAAATATCTATCATAAGCCTTGTGTTCATATTCATTGAGCCTGTCAGTTCAAAATAGAGATGTCCTGATATGTAATTGTTGTGAATGCATAATATTCTCTCTTTTCAGGATACAGAGTTCTATGCAGACAGACAGACAGACACACATACATAGACATACATATATACACATACATGTATTTGTAAACTAGCTTTAACATCTCATGTCATTTAGATCTTCCATAACTCATTTTTCCCTGTGAGTGTCCACAGACTGAAAAGGGTAAATAATAGGTCTACTTTTACTAGAATATTCCTATCAATTTCACATTATATCTCCTGGGTTTTTTTCATAATGAATATGAATACTATATTGTTGTACATATATAACTCCTATTCCTTATAAATTGCACACGGTAAAATTATAAATTGTTCTTCTTTACCCTGTTGTATTAGTGAGATTTTTGTCACTGTGATCACAGTACCCAACAAGAGCAAATTAGAGGAGGAAAGATTTATTTTTGGCTCACAGATTTAGAGATTCAGTCCATGGTTAGCTGGTCTCAAGATAGAAGCATACCATATATTACTAGCCAGGCATGGTGGCCAACACCTATAATCCCAGTACTTGGGATTGAGACAGAAAATTCTCAGGTTGAAGGCCAGCCTCGGCAACTTTTTTTTTATGGTACTGGGGAATGAACTCAGCGGCATTCTATCTCTGAGCTACACCCCCATCCCTATTTTTTATTCTTTATTTTGAAACAGAATCTCCCTAAATTGCTGAGGGCCTCACTAAGTAGGTAGCTGAGGCTGGCTGCGAACCTGCGCTCCTCCTTCTCAACCTCCCAAGTACTGGAATTACAACCATGCACCACCACACCCAGCTCAACCTTGGCAAATTAGCTAGACCCTGTTTCAAAATAAAAAATAAAAAAGGGCTGGGGGTATAGCTCGGGGGTAGAATGCCCCTGGGTTCAATTCCCAGTGCCGCCAAAAAAAAATAATGTACTAATCACAGTTCTCCAAAGAAAAGAACCAACAGGGTGTCTGTGTATGTATATATGAACATACGTGGGTGTATGTGATTGAAATTTATTATAATAAATTGGTTCACTTGATTATGGTAACTGGCAAATCAAAATCTGCTGTGTGGGGTGGTAGCCTCAAGACTCTGAAAGAGCTAGTGCAACTTCTAGTTCAAAGGCCTTCAGGAAGGAAGAGAAGACTGTGGATGAAGTCCAAGGCAGTGTGTTGTACGATTCCCTCCTGCTCCAGGGAAAGGTCGTCTGTTCTATTCAGATCTTCAACTGATTGGCTGAGGCCCACCTACATTACAGACAGCAATCTGTTTATCTCCAGTCTACCAATCTAAATTTAATCTCATCCAAGTCGGGCATGGTGGCACACATTTGTAATCCCAGTATTTGGGAGGCTGAGACAGGAGGATCACAGTAGCCTCAGCTACTTAGGTGAGGCCTCCACAACTTAGTGAGACCTTGTTTCAAAAAATAAAGAATAAGCCGGGCGTCGTGGCGCAAGCTTGTAATCCCAGTACTTGGGAGGCTGAGACCGAAGGATCGCAGCTTCGCGGCCAGCCTCAGCTACTTAGTGAGGCCCTCCGCAGCTTAGTGAGACCCTGTTTCAAAGTAAAGAATAAAAAATAGGGCTGGGGGTGTAGCTCGGAGGTAGAATGCCCCTGGTTTCAATCCCTAGTACCACAAAAAAAAAAACTAAAATCACCCTCACAGAAATATCTAGAATAATTTTGACCAAATATCTGGACTCCCTGTGTTTCAGAAATTTAACACATACACTTACCATCATGAATACCTTCTAAAGGAACTTAAATAATAAAATATATGTATAAATATATATGATATTCATGTATTACAATTTCTGATGCTCTTTGATTCTTTTGTGTAGAAACAGATTTTCATCTGAGATCATTTTCCTTCTGCCTAAGGGACTTCCATGAACACTTCTTGAAGCATTGGTCTACTGTGGATAAACTTTTTCACCTTTTTTATACCAGAAAACTGTATTTAACCTTTGTTTTTTGTTGTTTTTGTTTTGTTTGGTTGTTGTTTTGCTATGTGGTATCGGGAATTGAACCCAGGGGCATTCTACCATTGGATCCTGGAAACAGGATACCACAGTGTTGTTGAGGCTGACCTGGAATCTGTGATCCTCCTGTCTCAGCCTCCCAAGGACTAGGATTACAGGCATGAGCCACCACGCCCAGCTTCACCTTTGTTTTTGAGGGCTATTTTGCCAGTTACAGAACTCTAGGTTAAAAGGATTTTCTTTCCATATTTTAAAAATTTGGCTCACTTACCTTGTTTCCAGTGAGAAATACAATGTCATCTTTGTCTTTGTTCCACTGTGAAAATTAACTTAAAACCAATCAGAAACCTAACTTTAAAAGCTAAAACTAGCCGGGCGTGGTGGCGCACGCTTGTAATCCCAGTACTTTGGGAGGCGGAGACCGGAGGATCCCAGTCTCAGCTCTCTCTCTCTCTACTTAGTGAGGCCCTCCGCAACTTTGTGAGACCCGGTTTCAAAATAAAGTATAAAAAATAGGGCCGGGGGTGTAGCACGGAGATAGAACGCCCCTGGATTCAATCCTCGGTACCGCAAAAAAAAATTTAAAAAAAAAGCTAAAACTATAAAACTTCTTAGGTGGGAACACAGGCACAAATCTTCATGAATTTACATTAAACAATGGCTTCTTAAATATAACAACAAAGCCGGGTGTGGTGGTGCAGGCCTGTAATCCCAGTACTTGGGAAGCTGAGTGAGACAGGAGAATCGCAGATTCGCGGCCAGCCTCAGCTACTTAGTGAAGCTCTCCGCAACTTAGTGAGACCCTGTTTCAAAATAAAGAATAAAAAATAGGACTGGGGGTGTAACTCGGAGATAGAATGCCCCTGGGTTCAATCCCCAGTACCACAAAAAAAAGAAAGAAGAAACCTAGTGAGACCCATTTCAAAATAAAAAATTAAAAAGGACAAGGGATGTACTTGGACGTAGAATGCTCCTGGGTTCCATCCCCAGTATCACAAAAATGAATAAATAAATATGACAACAAAATCACACACAACAAAGTTAAAAATGAATAAATTAGACTTCATCAAAATTAAAAACTTTTTCCTACCCCCTACCTCCCCTTTCCCTCAATCTCATTATCATGTACAAGGACAATGCACCAATAAAACTTTAAAAAAAAATAAAAATTAGCGGAGCATGGTGGCACATGCCTGTAATGCCAGTACTTGAGAGGCTGAGACAAGAGGATTGCAAGTTCGAGGCTGGTCCATGGCAACTTAGTGAGACCCTGTTTCAAAATTTAAAAATGTAAAATAAAACAGGTTGAGGATGTAGCTGAGTGGTAGAGAACCCTGGGCCCAATCCCTAGTACCCCAAAAAAATTTTTAAAACCTTTTTTGCATAAAAAAACACTGTTAAGAAAGTGAAAGACAACCCACAGAATGGGAGATAATATTTGGAAATAATTTATCTGATAAGTATATAATATCCATATATATAAAGAACTCTGATGCCACAACAAAAATACAAATACCCCAATTTTTACATTGGCAAAGGATATAAATAGCCATTTCTCCAAAGAAGATATAGAAGTGGGCAGTAAGCTCATGGAAAGATGCTTGACACCATTAGTCCTTAGGGAGGTACAAGTCAAAACCACACTGAGATTTCACTTCACACCCACTAGCATGGCTGGAATTTTTTTAAACACACACAAAATGACAAGTGTTGGTGAGAATGTGGCTAAATTGGAACCTTGACACACTGCTAGTGGAAATGTAAAGATAATGCAGCTGCTTGGGAAGTTGTATCCTTTACCAGATGACCCAGCAATTTCACTCCTAAGCAATTACCCAAGAGGATTAAAAGCATATATTTACCTAAAAACTGGTATGCAAATGTTCATAGCAATAGTGTTCATAATACCCTAGAAATGGAAAACCACAAATGTGCAGATAAACACAATGTGATGTATCCTAGTCATGGAACAATCTACCATGTAGAGCAATAAGTGCTGATACATGCTACAACATGAATGACCCGGAAAACGTTATGCTAAGTGAAAGAAGCCAGACGCAAAGACCACGTTTTGTAAGATTCCATCTTTATGAAAATCCCAGAGTAATAAAATCCATACAGACAGAGGGTAGATTGGTGTTTGCTTATGTTTTCTTATTGCTGTTGTTGTTGTTGTTTTCATTTGTGTTTTTTGGTGGGGAGGACAGATAAGAGGTTGGAGTTTACAGTAAAGTGGTGACGGAGTTTTGTTTTGTTTTTTGAATTTTGTTTTTAGAGTTGATGAAAGTGTTCTAAAATTGTGTTTATGGATACATAACTCTAAATATATGTAATCCATTTTATTGTATACTTCAAATGGATAAATTATATGGTTTGTGAATTATATCATAACAAAACTTATTTTTTGCAGTACTAGGGATTGAACCCAGGGGCATTCTACCTCTGAGCTCTACCCCCAGCCCTATGTTTTATTCTTTATTTTGAAACAGGGTCTCACTAAGTTGCAGAGGGCCTCACTAAGTAGCTGAGGCTGGCCGCAAACCCAGATCCTCCTGTCTCAGCCTCCCAAATACTGGGATTAAAAGCGTACACCAGCTGGGCGTGGTGGCGCACGCTTGTAATCCCAGTACTTTGAGAGGCGGAGACCAGAGGATCCGGGTTCGCGGCCAGCCTCAGCTCTCTCTCTCTTTCTCTCCCTGTCTCTCTCTCTCT
>PVJS01039968.1:0-18665 GCA_004027185.1 Glis glis | reverse complement strand
CTGTTCTTCTCTGCAGCCCAGAGTGGCTTCCTCCACTCCTGAGCGCCTGTAGGCACGAGAAATGCTTCCTGTCATCCCAGCAGCTGGGCTTGAAGAGGCGAGCTCTCCTCTGACCCGGTTACAGTCAGTGCCAGCCCCGGCCCCGTTGTCCTAAACTCGAAGCCATCTGTGGTATTTGTACATGTTCTGATCAGACATCAGCAGCCCGCACACTCCACCCGTCCATGGATGGATCAGTTGATCTTGATCATAGCCGAACCTGGGAAGGGAAGGGCAGATCTAGGCAGGCGTCAGAGGCACCTGTGCACCCTGACAGCTGGGCCCTGCTCTGCACCAGGCCCTGCCCTGGGCATCGCCATGTCTCCCCTGAATCCCATGTAGGTCCCCTAAGATGCAGGTGCAGACCACACATGCAGGGGAGGCCAGATGAGCCTCGCAGGCTCCCAGAGGACGCGGGCTTTCTGCCAGGACCTGGAGGCCAGGCCGCGCTCAGCCAGGTATCCCTCAGCCCTGTGTGAGGCTGAGGAGACTTGTCTGGGGTGGGAATGGTGAATGGCATGACGGTGGCCCTGGGGGTCTGCTGAAGGCTTGTCTCCTCTGGTGGGGTAGGGGCTGAGGCCAGGCTGGGGGGGCCAGGAGAGGAATTGGGGGGCGTGCCCTGGCTTAGTGGGTTCTGAGATAGGTGGATGGATGGATGGATGGATGGATGGGGAGTTTGGGGAGGGCTATAGATAATTCAGCCAGGGTGGAAGTGGGGGTGCAGAGTCCTTCCTGGGGCGCTGGGAGATGTTATCAAGGATCCCACTCCGAGCCGGTTGTGGTGGCGCATGCTTGTAATCCCAGTACTTGGGAGGCTGAGACAGGAGGATTGCAGGTTTGCGGCCAGCCTCAGCAACTTGTGAGTCCCTCTGCAACTTAGTGAGACCCTGTTTCAAAATAAATAAAAAATTGGGCTGGGGGTGTAGCTCATAGGTAGAATGCCCCTGGGTTCAATCCCTAGTATCACCAAAAAAAAAAAAAAAAGGATCCCACTCCCGTTCGAGTTTGCCGAGCTTTCCATAAAAGGCAAACGTCTGCTCCGTGAAAGGAAACCTGAGATTTTATTATCACTGTGAATGTTGAGTCTCTCATTTAGGATATTTATTTATTTATTTATTTATATTTTGGCGGTACCAGGGGTTGAACCCAGGGGCATTCTACCTCCGGGCTACACCCCCAGCCCTATTTTTTATTCTTTTTTTTTTTTTGCGGTACCGGGGATTGAACCCAGGGGCATTCTACCTCCGACATACACCCCTGGCCCTATTTTTTATTCTTTATTTTGAAATCGGGTCTCACGAAGTTGTGGAGGGCCTCACTAAGTAGCTGAGGCTGGCCACGAACCGGATCCTCCGGTCTCAGCCTCCCAAGTACTGGGATTACAAGCGTGCGCCATCACACCTGGCTCATTTAAGATATTTAGACAACTGCAGAACGGTGTCACTGAGCTGAGCTCAAGCAACGACATGAAGTCCTGTGGCCAGAATCATTGTCACCATGGTCACCCAGGATTCAAGTAGCACTTCTGCCCCTGGGGGGTGCAGACACTGACACCCGCTGTCACCCTCTTCACAGAAGTGCCCCCACAGAAGCGATCCTGAGTGTTGAGTATTTCTTCTAGAGAGTTTTCGGAGAAGCCAAAGTCGGCTGCAATGGCACAGCACTGAGCGTCCAGCTTTGCTCTTGGCTGATGACTTGCACGTGTGTCTGGAGAGGAGGGCTGGACCTCACTGTCACCGTGCCTCTGGGGGCTGCACAGATTTCTCTGTGGTCCCCATCCTTTAGCCAGATCAGTGCTTTCCAAACATTTCCTCTTGGAGGGGATGGAACTTTTCGGCTGGGGAATGGCGCATGGCCCCACAACAATCTGAATCTTTGAAGTTTCACACTTTTTGTTGTTGTTTTGGTTTTGGTGCTAGGGATTGAGCCCAGGGGCATCCTACCTCCCAGCTACACCCCAGCCTTATTTTATTTTGTATCTTAAAACACAGTCTCACCAAGATGCGGAGGGCCTCGCTAAGTTGCTGAGGCTGGCCTCCAACCTGCAATCCTCCTGTCTCAGCCTCCCAAATACTGGGAACACAGGTGTGCGATATCACATCCAGTTAAGTTTCACATTTTATCATAAAATTCATGGGGATTTTCAGACTATCATATTAATGCTAATTTTATTATTTCTTTAAAATATGGTTTGAAGCCAGGCATGGTGGCACACGCCCGTAATCCCAATACTTGGGAAGCTCAAACAGGAGGATCACAGGCTCTAGGCCAGCCTCAGCAACTTAGTGAGAACCGGTTTCAAAATAAAAAATAAAAAGGGCTGGGGGTGTAGCTCAGAGGTACAATGCCCCTGGGTTCAATCCCCAGTACTGAAAAAATAAATAAATTTGGTTTGAATGTTAAATAGGTAATATATGTAATAAAGTATATAGCATTATATCTGGAAAAGAGTATGCAAGACCTATGTGCAAAAGAAATAAAAAATACTTTACAGGAAGACTTTAGAACTGAAATGCGTGCTTGTGGCTGGGAAGGCGTCATGGAGCTGTCACCGACCCGGCTCCACTTACAGATTCAGCGCAGGGCTCTGCCCTCCCAGCCTCCCTCCCTCCACTGTGCAGAAATGTTGGTGTTGAGCCGGGCGTGGTGGCGCATGCTTGTAATCCCAGTACTTGGGAGGCTGAGACAGGAGGATCCGGGTTTGCAGCCAGCCTCTGCTACTTAGTGAGACCCTCTGCAAATTAGTGAGACCCTGTTTCAAAATAAAGAATGAAAAATAGGGCTGGGGGTGTAGCTCGGAAATAGAATGCCCCTGGGTTCAATCCCCAGTACCGCAAAAAAAAAAAAAAAGAAAAGAAATGTTGGTGTCTGGCTCTTGAAGAAGTAGGGTGGTAGGAGGTTCCATATAAGGGTGGCATGGGGAGGCCGAGAAGCAGTGACCCTGTAGCACTGAGCACCCCATGCCCCCAGGCGTGTGTGTGTGCGCGTGTGTGTGTGCGCGTGCGTGTGTGTTCTAGGGATTGAACCCAGGAGCATTCTACCTCCAAGCTACACTCCCAGCCCTGTTTTATTTTTATTTTGAAACAAGATCTCACTAGGTTGATGAGAATCTCACTACCTGATGAGACTGTCCTTGAACCTGCGATCCTCCTGTCTCAGCCTCCCAAGTACTGGGATTTCAGGCGTGCACCACCACGCCTGGCTCCCACTTTTCACTTAGGATACTGGTACTGGGTGGACGCATGGACCAGGGGACAGGAGCTGGAGCTCGGTGGAACCTGTGTGGTCCAGGCGGGCCGGCAAGCCTGCCACCTGGTGGGATTCTGGCCTCTGGGGAGGCGTGCAGGTGCTGCCGTGGATGCGGTGTGAGGACCCCAGGCTGGAAGGTCCCCAGAGCCGGTAGGTGTGGGAGGCTGGGTGCAGGTCATGCTGTGTGGAATCGGTCAACTTGTGCACAGGGGCATTGGGGTGTCGGCACGCTCAGTGTTTGCCAAGTCATGTTCCTGCTTTGGGGCTCGGGTCTCCCCTCTTCTAGGAAGCCTGCCCGCTCCACCAGCTCTCCCTCCTGGGGGCTCCAGGCACCTCCTGACCTCGTCGCTCGCCTTTCCTTCTTGTCGAGGTAGTGTCACAGAGCGCGAGGTTGCTTGTGCACGTGCCTGGCCTCATGTCCTCCCGGCACACGGGCCCCGGTTTCTCCCCTTTCTTGGTTTCTTCCGTAGGGTCTAGAGGAGACAAATATTTTGTCTCGCACTCTAGGGCTCCTATAACGCGAGACAAAATACTGCTCGTGACTGATAAATCCTGCATGTGTGCCGGGCTCCGGCCTGCCCGGTGGGCCATGGCAGGCCCCGCGTGATGCCGGGTGAATATAAATGAGGCGTGGACTGGGACTCGTTTTGGTGTAGTAGCAAAGGGTTGGATTACCTCGAATCGGGCCATGTTTGGTGTAACCATGTAAACAGTGTAAAATATAGGCTATTGGAAAGGAAGCCCGGGACATCTGTTATGAATTCTATATATAAATATTGGATATGCTTACAGGGGTTAAAATGGATTGTTGGCATTTGGGTTTTCAGACTCCTGGTTCTGCTGTGGCGGGGAATGTGAACCGACCATGGGGCCTGGTCCCTTGCTCTGACACCGCGTGCCAGGTCCTGGGACCAGCAGAGGTACGCCCATCCAGAGAGTGGTCTGGGCTCCTTGTTCCTGCTCCCCTGATGGGAGGAGCTGAGAAACCCCTGGGGGAGTGTGGGATGTCCCGAGTTCCTGTCTAGAAGGGCTGCAGCGGATTAAACTAACTGGGACCTAAGGACGTCATTATTTTCCTTGAGAAATTCACAACACATAAAATTAGCCACTTTAAAGTACACAATTTGGGGCATTTAGGACTTTCACAGTGTGGAATAGCCACCACCTCTGTCTAGTTACCCCCCAAAAAGCCCCATACCCATTAAGCCGCTATCCCTTATTTCCCCCCTGCCCTGCGCCACCCAGCCCTTGTGCACTACTAGTGCAGGTGTCTGTCCATAGGTTCCTCTGTTCTGAACATTTCCTGTAGAGGGAATCATCCAGCATGGTCTTCTGTGTCTGACTTCCCTCACGAGCGTGGTGTCTCCAGGGATCATCCATGCCATAGCACGTCAGTCAGTGCTCCATTCCTTTTCATGGCTGAATAATATTCCATGCACAGATAGACCACATTTTGCTTATCCATTTATCAGTGGATGGACACTTGGGCTGTTTCATCCTTTTGGTCGTTTTGAGTATTGCTGTGAGCACACGCGTACATGCCTCTGTCGGGGTGCCAGTTTTCAGTTCTTTGGGGTATAGGATTGTTGGATCATATGATAATTTTTTATGTTAATTTTTCGAGGAACTGCCCGTTTCCCACAGCAGCCAGAGGTGCCTTTTAATAATAGTGATAATTTCCTCTTTTATAAATGAGGAAACTGAGGCTCAGAGAGGAGCTACCCTAAACCTCACAGCTGGATGCCAGGCCTGGGTTTGAATCCCGGTCCCCTGAGCCAGAATCGGTGTACGTTAGTGGAACCAGCCTGGGGCTGGTGAATGAAATGTTTAATTAGTGCAAACCACTGCCAGTACCCGGTGGTTATTTACTGAGCCCTTTAACGTGCTGCTTCTGGACTGAGCCTTTGTCGGAATTATCTTAGTTAAGCCTTGCAGACTCTGATGTGGAGGTGTGGTAATTAACCCCGTTACACAGGAGGACGTTGAGGTCAGACAGGGAGAGCTGCGCCCGGCCAGGCTGCTGACGCTGGAGTCCTGCTCGGAGCGGTCACCCTGAGCTGACCCCTGGGCCCCCGCCCCAGAGGGCTGACCTGGCCTTTCATCCTTGTGATAAACAGTCCTGAAAAAAAAAGATGTGCACAAATAGCTTCATAGCAATGTAAATGAAGTTAGGAGTTAAAACATCTAAAAAATTATTTACTAGTACATTATCCAATGATTCTTGTACTTGATAAGGACACCTTTCTGTTATCAACCCTTGTCCCCAGCTAACACTGTCTCATGCCTGCGGGTCTAGCACACGTACGTCCCTGTGCTGGGTGTGTGCGGTTCTTGTTTTTTTTTTTTTTTTTGTGGTACTGGGGATTGAACCCAGGGGCATTCTATCTCTGAACTATACCCCAGCCCTTTTTATTTAATTTTTTATTTCAAAACAGGGTCTTGCTAGGTTGCTGAGAGTCTCACTAAGGTTGCTGAGACTGGCCATGAACCTGCGATCCTCCTGTCTCAGCCTCCCCAGTACTGGGATTACAGGGGTGTGCCACTGCACCCGGCTTGCGGTTCTTGTATTTGACGCAGCGTTTCCTGATGTACTGCAGCCAGTGTCTCATCAGGTCACTGGACAGCTTTTCCGCCCAGGCCACAGTCTCGTTATGCCTGACATTAGAGATATTCTGTTATCTTTTGATTTTTTTTCTTTTATGAACAAGACCACAACAAATATCACACCGGGGACTTGTCTTCTTGGGGTTCCTGGGTGAACTGCGAGGGCAGCCCCGCTGAGGGCCCTAAACGCTTTACAGTCTTCAGTGGTCCTCTGTGCTGTCTGGGCTCCGCAGGGGACACAGTCTCGGAAGGCCACAGTCTCCTCACGGTGGGGACATGCAGCTGTGACTCCTGGCCCCCAGGGGGCTGTAAATGAGAGATCTTGGGCGCAGGGAGGAGTCTCCGGCAGGGAGGGAGCCTACAGGACCAGCAGCTGCCACGCTGCCCCTCACTCTCCGTCCCCATGTGGATCTGCCCCAGGACCTTGGCACTGTCCCCGGCTCCCTGCACCTCAGGTCGGGCGCGGCCCCACTCTCTTCCCTGCTCGGTGGTTCATGATTTCACGTCCCCAACATTTCCACAGGGTTTCTGGCTTATCGTCCGTTCCCCTGCTGGGATGTAGGACCTTGCAGGTGGCTCGTGGTTTGGGCTGCGTCTGGTGCCCAGGCAGGCGCCAGGGGCTCCACAGCGTGGACGTCCTGGGCTCAGCCCGAGCGCTCTGCTTGTCTTGACTTCTTTCCGGAACCTTCTCTGCTCTCTTCTCTCCCTGCCTCTTTCCTCACCCCCCATCAGGTCTGTCTGGACTGCTTCCACCTTCAGGGAGGAGGGGGTCCTGGGCCCTAGGTGGGTCCCAGGAGGTCGTGCCTCCCTGGGCGGGACGGTGCCGTGCCCAGGGCAGCCAGGGCTCCTGGGCTGGCGAGGGGAGGAGGGCCGCGGTGTCAGCTGGGTGGGGCCGGGAGCCTCCCCTGTGCTGCCTCGACTTGCCCTGGGCCCTGGGGCCAGCGCCAGGTCCTTCCCAGGGGAAGCCGGTTCCCCAGGTGACGGAGGGGAGCGTGCTGTGGGTTCCTCTTAAAACTTAGGAATTAAGTGTGTGGTTGTCCCTCATCGACTCGCGAGGGGAGCAGCCACGCCCGCCCCCGCCCCTCCTTCCCCCACAAGTCCGCAGGAAATTAACCCGCCGTCTCAGCCTTTGAGGAGCACCTGAGCTGCTCAGAGTGCGAACCTAGGGAAATGTGGTCTTTCCAGTTTGAGGAGAGCAGGGCAGAGCTGGCTTTGTGTGCCGGGAGCCGCTGCCAGGGCCTCCCACCCCCTCCCCGGCCAGCCTGGTCCCAAGGACTCCCCAGGACCTCTGGCCTGGGGGACGGGTTTGCGGGGTTCCCACCCAGCTGTCCACCTGCCTCTCGGGGTATCAACGTGCTTCCCCTTCTGGCTCCTTGCCCAGGGTGTCCTCTGGCCTCGAGGTCTTGTCATGGGGAAACAGCTAATTCTGAGGGGTCCTTGGCTTCCATGATGAATAAGAATTTCAACACGTGCCATCAGAAAAAGGCAAAGGTTTTAGTTAACTTAAAAAGGCGGGGATACAGGTTGGGGGTCATCTAAGAAGGGGAGAGCAAGTCTCCCTGCGAGCGTCCATCTATCCAGGTGAGCAAGAGAGCGTCCGTGTGCTTTTGTAGTTCTTTTATAGGAGGGGGTAGGTAGGGTCGCACAGGAGAGGGCAGGACTTCCTCTTAGTCCTGTTTCCCTGGCAACAGATAGACAGTGGGGGTCTGGCCTTTTGTCCTCCTCACCCACCCCATTTACATTAAGCATCTCAGGTGTGGAGAGGAGCCATTGTGATTAAGGGTGTGGATTCACTAAGGCTTCTGCCTGACTGAACACATCCTATAGGGTGGAGTTAGATTATGAACTTTCAAAATTTTAAATCTCTATTTTCCCAATGTCTCCTTTCTGCCTAATATTTCTATCTTTTCTATTCTACGTCATCAGTCTGTCGCCCCAAGACCGGCCCTCACCTGCGCTCCTCCTGCCCTCCTGGGACAGTCCCTCGCGCTGCTGCCCAGATGAGCCAAGTTAGAGTAGAAAGCCCCGTGCTGATGTCCTTCTTTCTCGCTGCTTGCTTTAGTGGGGGGTCCCAGGCTGGGGCTCGGCCCACCCTGGTGGGGGGACTTCACAGGGCCTGGCGACAGTACTGTATGTATGTGTCTAGACAGGGGCTCAGCTTCTCGGAGGGTTTTGTGGCCCCCAGAAGGTTAGGAACCACCGCACGGGATTTCAGCGTGCCCAGGCACAGCTCATCTGTGCTGGGTGCATGGGGACAAGCCAGGGGACCTTGGGGCAGCTGCTCACAGGACACAGGGCTACTGGTGACCTCTGCTCTGGGTGCTGTGATGATGCGGGAACGCGCCTGGGTGTGCGTGTCTCTGTGCCCTCCGGGGCCCACACACAGCTCGCTGCCCCAAGGCTCCACCCTGCATTCTCCAGAGCTCCTTCCCACTCTCTGATCGGGGTGTGAGTCCCACCTCCCTGTCCCCCTCGGGGCTGGCATCTCACTCGGTGGGCGGCACCTCCCCCAGCCTCCCGATGTGCCCGGGGATTGGGGGTGGGACCAGGACCCCCAACAGCCTGGCCTGCTTTCCTTCTCACCTCTCCCTGGTCAGAGATAACTCAGCGTCTTGAAGTTGGGGTGTCCTTAGGCTGGGGGGCCAGGGGATGCAGATGCCCCAGCCAGCTTTCATAGAGCAGCTACAGTGCATGGCCCCACAGGGGCGTTCTGGGATGAGCAGGGGCCTGTGGCGCGCTCAGTCCTAGGGAATGCTCAGCATTGAGGAGTGCTCTTTTCCTTTTTTTTATTTTTGTACTGGGGATTGAACCCAGGGACATTCTACCTCCAAGCTACACCCCCAACCTTCTTAATTTTTTATTTCGAAACAGGGTCTTGCTAAGTTGCTGAGGGTTTTGCTAAATTGCTGAGGCTGGTCATGAACCTGTGATCCTCCTATCTCAGCCTCCCACGTACTGGGATTACAGGCATGCACCACCATGCCTGGCCTCAGAAAGTTCTATTTTTAATTTTCAGAACCTTTTTTGTTGAAGGATATACACACATAAAAGTGATGCTTTTTTTTAAATATTTTGGTACAGGGGATTGAACTCAGGGGTATTACACCCCCAGCCCTTTTTATATTATTCTGAAACTGGGTCTCACTAAGTTGCTGAGGATCTTGCTAAATTGCTGAGGCTAGCCTTGAACATGCAATCCTCCCATCTCAGCCTCCCAAGTACTGGAATTACAGACGTGCGCCACCATACCCAGAGGTGAAGTGTTTTTCATGAACTGCACTCACTGGCAGAACCAGCCTTGGTGGAGTGTTCCTGAGCCCTGAGGCCTTTGGTCCCCTGAGGACTTTGACCTTCCTTCGCTGTGCAAGTTCCTTCCTAAGCCAGACCTGCCCCTTCATCCAGAGGGATAATATCACCTGGGGCAGGTGTTGGACAGGTGGCCAGCAGGATCAGTGGGTGGACTGCTGAACCGCAGAGCTGCTAGTGTGTCACCCAGGACTGCTCTTTTTTTTTTTTTTGCGGTACGGGGATTGAACCCAGGGGCGTTCTACCTCCGAGCTACACCCCCGGCCCTATTTTTTATACTTTATTTTGAAACCGGGTCTCACGAAGTTGCGGAGGGCCTCACTAGGTAGAGAGAGAGAGAGAGAGAGAGAGAGAGAGAGAGACAGGGGGAGGGAGGAAGGGAGAGAGAGAGACAGGGGGAGGGAGGAAGGGAGAGAGAGAGAGAGAGAGAGAGAGACGGGGAGAGAGAGAGAGAGCGAGCGCGCGCTGAGGCTGGCTGTGAACCTGGATCCTCTGGTCTCCGCCTCCCAAAGTACTGGGATTATAAGCGTGCGCCACCACGCCCGGCCTGCTCTTATTTTTTGATACTAGGATTAAACCAGGGATGGGGGTTGACCTCTGAGCTACACCCCCAGCCCTATTTTTATTTTGAAACAGCATCTTACTAGGTTGATGAGAGTCTCACTACTTGCTGAGGCTGTCCTCGAACCTGTGAGCCTCCTGTCTCAGCCTCCCAAGTACTGGGATCACAGGTGTGCGCTGTGACAACTGGCTCATAATGTCTTTTTTTTTTTTTTTTGCGGTACTGGGGATTGAACCCAGGGGCATTCTCTCTCTCAGCGATACCCCCAGCCCTATTTTTTATTCTTTATTTTGAAACAGGGTCTCACTAAGTTGCGGAGGGCCTCACTAAGTAGCTGAGGCTGGCTGCGAACCTGCGATCCTCCTGTCTCAGCCTCCCAAGTGCTAGAATTACAAGTGTGCGCCACCACGCCCAGCTTCATAATGCCTTTTGATGCACAGAATTTTAAAGCTTTTCGTAAACCTGGTTTTCCTTGGCTGCCTGTGGCCTTTCCAATGTTGGATCTTCGCAGTGTCCCTTCCTGCCACAGGAGCTGCAGACCTGACACAGGGATGGTGAGGGGAGGGGATGGCGCCCCTGTTATAGGGTGGTCATGACCCCAGATCCTCCCCACCTCCTGTCATCCTGCAGAGGGGCTCCCCTGGGAACAAGCTCGGAACCCGCTGCTCAGGGGGCTCGAACCTTTTTTCTGGTCCTGGGTACCCCGGGTAGCCTCACAGAGGAGGCAACGCCTTCCCCTGCTGAAACGGAGCCCTCGGAACTGAATGTAGGAGCCAGTCGGCGACTTCCAGTGCTCAAGTGCGATTTGTTTTGTTTCTGTTTCCAAAGGACCCTCCCGGTGGGGGTGGGGTGGCTGGGCCCCCACCTGTGCAGGAGACCCCAGTGGCCTGCAGCTTCCAGGAGGAAGGTCGGCTGCTTCTAGCAAGTCCTAAGATGGCTTTTTGGGATGTTCATACCAGCCCTCCCTCCCTAGCCCTGCTGACCTCTGATCGACAGCGCTCTCTGGGGTCCCCGTCCCCTCGTGTCCACACCTCTTGTGCTCCCAGGGTCTCCCTGGTGTGTGTGTGGGGGGGTTGGACCCTCCTGGGCTGGCCTCCAAGGCATGTGGCGGGGTGACAGTCTGCGGAGCCCCAAGTTTGCATCCAGCACAGTGGGGGATGAAGCCCTGGTCTGGGGCGAGGGCTCTTGCAGAGGCGGATGGGGCTGGGGGCCATGGGAGAGGCGGGAGGTGACCGAGATACCAGCTGTGGGGCACATCAGGACACTTGGGGTCGAGGTGGTGGGGAGAAGGGACCGGCAGGGGAGGCCAGAGGCTGGAGGCCGGGCGGGCTGGGCAGGGAGCGCGACCTGCTCCACAGGCACCAGCACGGGGAGCTCTTGAGGGCGTCTGAGCCGAGGGGCGGCCTCCACAGTGGCCCTTTTAGTTGGTTTTTTGTCGGGGTGTTTAGGATCAGGGTGTGGGATACCTGGGGTGCAGAGGTGGGTGGGACACTGAGGCCATAGTCCTGTGACGGGGCCTGAGCTTGGACAGTGGTCCAGACTTGTAAGGAAGCCCTGAGGGCCTGTCCAGCTCAGTCCCCACGTCCCAGCCTGCGGGAGGCTCTATTCCACCCTCAAAGCTGGCCCCGTGTGCAGGTCTCGGCTGGCAGCGTGGCTGGGGCTGTGCCCTCCTCTCTGTCCCTGCATCGGGCTGACCAAGGTGATGTGGCTTCTCTGTAAAGAGGGGCAGGCCCCTGTGGCCCCTCAATAGCATCCACGTGGGAGGTTGGGGAGTGGCAGAAAGTCTCCATGCCTGGGGCTGAACATACCAGTTGCTCAATAAACAGTAGCCTCGTGAGTCTAATGACACGAAGACCGTTTGGTCCTAGGGCTGCCCGGGCTGCTTGCTGGCAGCGCCTGGGGAGTGGAGGGAAGAGGCCCCAGGTCTTGGGTGCGGGCAGGTGGGCCGGGCCCGCTCAGCTGTCTGTGCTCACGGTCTGCTTCTGCCCGCAGCCTCTCCACTCCTGCTGTTCGCCAACCGCCGGGACGTGCGGCTGGTGGACGCCGGCGGAGTGAAGCTGGAGTCCACCGTGGTGGTGAGCGGCCTGGAAGACGCGGCCGCCGTGGACTTCCAGTTCTCCAAGGGGGCCGTGTACTGGACAGACGTGAGCGAGGAGGCCATCAAGCAGACCTACCTCAACCACTCGGGCGTGGCCGCGCAGAACGTGGTCATCTCTGGTCTGGTCTCGCCCGACGGCCTGGCCTGCGACTGGATCGGCAAGAAGCTGTACTGGACGGACTCGGAGACCAACCGCATCGAGGTGGCCAACCTCAATGGGACGTCCCGGAAGGTGCTCTTCTGGCAGGACCTGGACCAGCCGCGGGCCATCGCCCTGGATCCCGCTCACGGGTGAGCCCCCTGGGTGGTGGGGCCGGTCTCCCTCTCGAACCTGCTTGAGCCCCAGTTCCATTTTCAGAGAACGAGTGGCGATCTTCAGCTGAGCTCTCCTGTCAGGGTTTGTGGCTGCTGGGAAGTATTTGCCCTCCATGTCCCATATTTCTGTGTCTTCTTAAATTTGCCGTGTCTGAGGCGACCCTGTGGTTGGCTGTGGATTTGAATGCTAAACGTCTTTGCTGTGAGCTGGGCATGGTGGCACACGCCTGTAATCCTAGTACTTGGGAGACTGAGACAGGAGGATCACAGGTTCGACGCCAGCCTCAGCAACTTAGTGAGACCCTCAGAAACTTAGTGAGGCCCTGAGCCGGGCGTGGTGGTGCACACTTGTAATCCCAGTACTTGGGAGGCCGAGACAGGAGGATCTGGGTTCGCGGCCAGCCTCAGCTACTTAGGCCCTCTGCAGCTTAGTGAGACCCTGTTTTAAAATAAAGAATAAAAAAAATAGGGCTGGGGGTGTAGCTCAGTGGTAGAATGCCCCTGGGTTCAATCCCCAGTACTGCAAAAAAAAAAAAAAAAACTTAGTGAGGCCCAGTTTCAAAATAAATAATAACAGAGGGTTGCGGGTGTAGCTCAGAGGTAAAACGCCCCTGGGTTCAATTCCCAGTACCAAGAAAAAAGAAAAAAAACACCTTTGTTGTGGGCGGCTGGGCAGCGGGGGAAGCTTGGCCGCTGTGATAGGTGGGGCGTGCACCTCACACCTGCTTTGTGGCCACATCGGCTGAAATGGATCCAACAGCGGCAGTCCTTGTCAGAGGCAGAGCCTGCGGGCAGGTTCCCTGTCTGCTCTGGAAGCTGCTTGCTGGCCGAGCTCTCCTTGGTCCTGCAAGTCTCAGGCCAGCCAGGAGTTCCAGGTGGGGACTGGGCATGGCGCACTCAGGCTAAGACTGTCCGCAGAGTTGCAGGCCAGGGTGGAGAGCGGTGGGATGATGGCTGGGCTTTTGGGAACAGTTTCCTTGGTCACCCCTTGCCGTGTCTGTCTCGGCCAATGACACTGGGCTGTGGCACACACTCTGCCCTGGGCCGCCCTCCCACGCCTGCCCTGTTCTGCGCCGGTTCAGCCTCCAGAATGGGTCAGGCGTCCTGAGCAGAACCCGGGAACGTTTTTCGTGTTCTGCTCCTTCTCCTCCGGATCCATTGGAAGCACTTTGCCTTTTAGGTCACTTACTGTCATCAAAGCCTTGAGAAGTTCCAGCCTGGGCCCTCTCAGATGAGCAGGTGTGGGGCTTCCGTGAGACCCGCCTGCGTCTCTGGAGTTAGGAATCCCGGAGGTGAGCTGTGCACTGGTCCTGGCGCGGGAGGCCATGCTCACAGCTCTGGAAGCCAGGGCTCTGGACACCCTTCCCTTGGCTGTCCCCTGCAGTGGGACACATCTGAGCTCTGGAGCAGGACTGGAGACGCCTGGGCTCTCGTCCTGATGCCATCGACTTCTGTGGCCTCCGTGCCCTGGTTGCACCAGCCATGCTGTCTGTGGCCTGAGCACAAGCCAGGCGGCAAGAGCTGGTTTGAATGTGCCCACCCCGGGCTGTTGGAGGGAGGGCTGGGAGGTGGGGCTCGTCCCTCAAGGCTGGAGTCAGGAACAGGCCAGGTGAGGGGTGCCATGGTGGCCCAGTTTGCTTGGGGTGCCAACAGGAGGTGTGCTGGACTGGCTTTTGAGTGTGTGGGACGCAGGCTGCTTGCGTGAAAGCCCAGTGCGTGTGAGTGCGTCTCAGTGACAGAACGGGAGGGCGGCAGCCTGTGTCTGTGTGCCTGAGTGTGCATATGTGCACATGAGAACAAGAGCGGGTGTGTATGCAAGCAATATTATTAAGCATGTGTGCATGAGTGAGTGTTTGCAGGTGAATCTGTGCATGAATATTGTGTGTGCATGTGATTGGAGTATATGTTTGCAAATGTGTGTGTGTATGCCAGGTGCTTGGTGCTAGGTTGGGAGGTGCTTGGTGCTAGGTTGGAAAGTACTTGGTGTTAGTTTGGAAAGTACTTGGTGTTAGTTTGGAAAGTACTTGCTGCTGCTTGTACTTTCCAGGGAGGTGCTAGTATTGTTTTTGTTTTTGTTTTTGTTTTGCTGTACTGGGGATTGAACGCAGAGGCGTTCTACCTCCGCGCTACACCCCCGGCCCTATTTTTTTATGCTTTATTTTGAAACCGGGTCTCATGAAGTTGCGGAGGTCCTCACTAGTTAGAGAGAGAGAGAGGAGAGAGAGAGGAGAGAGAGAGAGTGCACGCGCGCGCGCGCTGAGGCTGGCCGCGAACCCGGATCCTCCGGTCTCCGCCTCCCAAAGTACTGGGCTTACAAGCGTGTGCCACCACGCCCGGCCTTGTTTTTGTTTTTTTTGAGGTACTGGGGATTGAACCCAGGGGCATTCTACCTCCGAGCTCCACCCCCAGCCCTATTTTTTATTCTTTATTTTGAAACAGGGTCTCACTAAGTTGCGGAGGGCCTCACTAAGTAGCAGAGGCTGGCCGCAAACCTGGATCCTCCGGTCTCAGCCTCCCAAGTACTGGGATTACAAGTGTGCGCCACCATGCCCGGTGCTGGTACTGTTTTGTATGAGTATGTGTGTATGTGTGAATGAGAAAGTGTGCGGGTGTACGTGCATTGTGTTCACACACACCATTGATGGGATGGGGTTTGGTAGAACTTTCTTCCCCAAGTATTGACTCTTCAAGGTCAGGCCAGAGCAGCTTAGTGCCCCTCAGCCTGAGGAGCATCCACACTCCAGCTTCCTGGGGTACTGTGCTGGATAGCCTCCTGCCCCTGTAGGCTCCTCGCCGCCGTCCAAGTGAGCGGGCCACCCACAGCTGCCCAGGGGTCAGGCGGCCTGTCAGGCGGTCTCTGTGCTGCTGTGAACAGTCTCCTCAGGTCCCACCATGCTGTGGTGTGGCTCCAGGACCCTCGGAGTCATTGGCTGCCTCCCTGGAGACCAGGGCTGATGGGGAGTGTTCCCGGCAAGGGGCGTCTGTCCGTGGTGGGAGAGGCCTAGGGCAGCGGCCTCTGGTGTGCGCTAGCTCAGGCTGGTTGATGGTCTGCCCAGCAGCAGGCACCACCGCCATCCTGTCTCTGCTGGCCCCTCCCCTCCCCGCACTGGACGCTGCAGCTCTGTCCCTCCCGGCTGGGTGCAGCAGGCGTGGACATGCTCAGGCTGTCCCGTCTCCGTGCCGTGGTACAGCTGCTCTCTGCCCTGTGGGAAGATGGCAGATGGAGGGTGTATCTGCGGGGCTCACCTGTCACCAGGAGGACAAGGTAGGGCTGAGGACAGGGGCTCCTGCTGGGAAGAGCATTGCAGGGAGAGGACCCTGGGGCGGCTGGAGGCTGGACCTGGGGAGGGGCTGCGGGGGTCACCTGCTCCCACTCATGCTGCAGGGGCTCCCCCGGCCGGTGGAGTGAGAGTGGGCCTGGGGGAGGCAGGGCAAGGAACCCTGGCAGCAGTTACTACTGTGATCCTGGCGGCAGAGAGCAGCGGCTCAGCCAGGGAGGTGGCGGGCTGGGGATGAGTGCAGGAGCAGAGGGTCTGCTGGCACTCCATGTGGGCTGGAGAGAAAGGCAGGAGGCAAGGATGGTGCGGCTGCTGTGTGCCTCGGTGTCCCCATCTGTGCAGGGGTGTCACGATGTCATGGGAACCATCAGGAGCAGTTCGTGGGTTCAGTAGATAGTGCTTCTATAATGGAAATGCTGTTCCTCCACCACACAAAACAGTCTGGTCTGTGTACTTTCCTCTTTTAACCTCTTTGTGGCCTTTTGCCATGAAGTTTGGGAGCTGCTTGGCACTCTGTTGGGAGGTGCTTGTCGTGTTGTTGGAACATGCTTGGTGCTAGTTGGGAGGTACTTGATGCTTGGTTGGGCAGTGCTAGTTTGGGAGGTGCTTGGCACTTGGTTGGGAGGTGCTAGGTGCTTGATTGGAAACAGTCTTCCCCATGCTCACATCTGGGCTGTTTGCTTGCACCCTCTCTGGGATCCAGTCAGTCTCTATTTGGCTCTGACTTTCCTTATTAAACGTTTAAATGGTTCATTCATGCCCTTGTGTCTGAATCCCCCCCACCCAAGCTGCGGGATCCCCTGCGCTGTCTCATCCCGTCCCTGCCCCTGGGCAAGGTTGACCTTGGCGTTGCTGCCCAGGGCAGGGCCAGCACCCTTTCCCCTGTCCTGATAATGCATCTGAGGAATGAGAGGGAAAGCCAGGGCGCAGCCTCCCGTGGAAACGCTGGACCCGGCCAGGTTCCTGTGTGTGTGGCTGAGGTTTGAGGAGCCTCCTCTGTCCCTTCGGGCACCAGGCCACCCTCCTGGAAGCCTGCGGCAGCACCCTGGGGGCAGGACAGCCGGCCTGGAGCCCCGTGGTGGAAGGCTCTGGCCTTCCTCCCAGCCCGTCGGAGCCCCTGCCACCTCCTCATGTTCTTCTGTGCTGCCGTCCCCACCGAGGTCCTTCCTCAGGTGAGGGGACGCCACCCTCTCCGTCACCAGGAGGACACCTGCTTGGGTGTTGCAGGCCGACAAGCTCAGAGGTGCAGGCAGCCTGGGGGCAGAGCGGCTGGGAGCACCTGGGCCCTTCTCCTGGGCAGTGGGCTCTCCTCCCCATGTCTGCTGGCTGTGGCTGTGCTGGAGACCCGGCCTGGGCATGTCCACGCCGGGCGGCCTCCAGCAGACTCGCAAATTCCCCATTTAAGGAAGCCAGCGTGCCCCTGTTGTGAAGGGCAGCAGTTGGGGAGGGCCAGCAGGCCACATGGGGGCGGGTCTTCTGCCACCTTCTCAGCGGGTGGCGGGGCCTGGCTCTCTCCAGGGTGCTGGGGAGGGAAAACTCGGGGAGGGGAGGTGTCTGCTGCGAAGGGTCAAGGAGGACGGCGGCTCAGGCCTCAGCTCTGAGCTGCCGCTTGGCTGTGTGCACCCACACCGGGGCAGGCAGCCTTCAGGAGCCTCCGTTTCCTCGTCTGTCTAATGGGTTTAGCAGTGTGTTGGTCAGTTCTCACTAGACAGAGGGCAGTGTGGAGATGCTGTCTGCAGGAGCGTCCATGAGGTGTACCGTCTTGTCCTGTCCCCGCCGGGCTGGAGAAGTGGGGGCTAGGTGATGACAGGCGGGTGCGGTGGGCCTGGCAGTTGTGCAGGGAGGAGGGTGCATTGGGTGTGAAGCCCCTGTACCCGTATCCTCACTGATCTCCTTGCAGCCCCTCTGGAAGCTGGTGATGGTCCTGGTTCAAAGCTAACCCCCGCTGGGAGCCTGGGGCTCTGTCAGTGAGCCCCTGGTTGAAGCTCCTGTGGCTGCAGAACTCCCCCAGTGGCAGGAGGGGACAGCCAGGTGGGTGGGCGTCTGTCATTTTCTCTCTCCTGCTGATGGGGACCCCGAGGGTGGTGCTTCAGTGACCACGCTGGTCCCTGGGTCAGCTCAGGGTTTGCTGAAATGAAGTTTTACCTCTGAAGACATGGAGGCCAAGGCGGGGGTGAATCTCCAGGCACCGGAGACTGGGCCAGAGGAGCCGAGGATCTGTGGCCCCACAGAACTGGGTGTCTGAGAAGTGCCACTGTGCTCCACGAGGGCCGGGGGCGGGAGGCCGGCTCCTCAAAGGACAACCTGGCGCTATCCCCTCCTCTGCCAAGGGGGCGAGCAAAACAAGTTGTCTGCCACCTGTGTGTCCTGTGACTCTCCCATGGTTGCCTGGGGTGGATGCCTGGTGTCCTCTGGGCTGTCATGGCCACGCCCTGCCTCCCCACACACCCTGCAGCCGTGTGGGGCGGGCCCTGTCATTCTGACGCTGGTGCTGTAGTGCGCACTGCACTGTTTGGCTCACTGGACGGAGACCAAATAAAGCCTTTGGGGCACTGTGGTTTCTCATGGACTTGTGGTACCTGCTTCTTGTTGGACCTTGGAAACACAGATCGGCAAAGCCGGTTCACCCACAGACCCATCCAGGAGCAGCTGCTGCTGTTTCTGGGTGCATCCACCCCGTGTTTTTCGTTCTTTTTTTTTTTCTGTGGTACTGGGGATTGAATCCAGGGGCATTCTACCTCTGAGCTACACCCCCAGCCCTATTTTATTTTTTATTTATTTTTATTTTTTATTTTTTTGCGGTACTGGGGATTGAACCCAGGGGCATCCTACCTCTGAGCTACACCTCCAGCCCTATTTTTTATTTTTATTTTTTGTGTGGTACTGGGGATTGAACCCAGGGGCATTCTACCATTGCGAAGGGCCTCACAAGTGGCTGAGGCTGGCCGGGAACCCAGATCCTCCGGTCTCAGCCTCCCAAGTACTGGGATTACAAGCGTGCGCCACCACGCCCGACTTTTTATTTATTTATTTATTTGTTTGTTTGTTTTTGTGGTACCAGGGATTGAACCCAGGGGCGTTCTACCTCTGCACTATACCCCCGGCCCTATTTTTTATACTTTATTTTGAAACCGGGTCTCACGAAGTTGTGGAGGGCCTCACTAAGTAGAGAGAGAGAGAGAGAGAGAGAGAGAGAGAGAGCTGAGGCTGGCCG
>PVJS01039967.1:0-18664 GCA_004027185.1 Glis glis | reverse complement strand
AATGCATGTGTATCTATGTTTATAGCTGCACAATTCACAATTGCCAAACTTTGGAACCAGCCAAGGTGTCCATCAACAGATGAATGGATCACAAAACTATGGGATATGTACACAATGGAATTTTACGCAGCCACAAAGAAGAACAAAATCACATCATTTGCAGGGAAATGGAGAGAACTAGAGAACATCATACTAAGCGATATTAGTAAAACACTAAGAGTAAAAAATCGGATGTTCCCCCTAATCTGTGGGAGCTAGATAGAATGGGACGTAGAAGGGACTTAGAAAGGAAGAAGAAGAAATCTTTAGATAGCTTTACTTTTAATTGACATAATTGTTCAGATTTATGGGGTACGATGTGATGTTTTGATATAACTATACATTGTGAAATGATCAAGTCAAGGTAGTCAAACATTTACCCGTTCTTTGTGGTGAAACATTAAAAGTCATCTCTTCTTACTTTGAAATATGCATACATTATTATTGATTATATTCACGCTACTATGCAATAGAGCACCAGTACTTATTCCTCCTACCTAACTGTAACTTCTACAGTGAAAGGATGGAAGTTTTTATGCAAGGCAGAGCTTGGTAGCAGGGTCTGTTTGGTGTTTCCATTCTTCTTCCTAAGTAAGTCCATGAAAGCAGAGTCCAAATGAAGAGAATTTCTAGGGAACTAGTTTCCTGCTCAGCAAGCCCCGCCCACCTCCCACCTGTCCCCTCTTAAAGTGGTTCAGGCCCCATTCATGCTTCCTGTATATTCACCAAAGAGAGCAGCTGCTGAGCTAACCGTGTCTATGAGAGTATGAGAGCCCACAGTTCAGTTCTGATCCATCCACACCTCAGGCCAATCACAAAGTAATAATTTTGGATGCCTTTTTTCCTCCCCATAAAGAATGGTTGGAATTTCCTAGTTCTCTCCATCTCCCCCACGGATACTGAGATCATTGACAGAAACTATGTAAAAGCGTCGAAGCATTTTGACAACGAGGCCGTCAGTGTCCGTTTAACTTACTGTGGGACAAAAGAAAATGAAAGACATGGAAACTAGAGATGAACGCTGAGGGCCTGGGTCCAAGTGTGTGCGGGTATCAGAGTGGACCTCGAGGAGGAGCGGTTGCAGAGGACACCAAGGGGCGGGGTCTTACACGGCCACACTTGTGACGGGAGCCCGTATGGGGAAGGTGGCGGGTCAGAACCTCTGTGGAGATCAGCTGTTCCCTGCTCCCAGCAACTCTGGACACATCGCTGGAGCTTTTGATGTTTTATGTATGTACAGAGAGATGCTCTTAAATTGGAAAACAAACACACATGGAGGGCCTTGAAGAGCCGCTTTCGGAGATTAGAAAAGACTTGTGCTGAATCCAAGAAGAGACAACAGCATGGTGAAATGGAAAGTTTACATGAGTGTAACCCAGAGCCAGAATTTCCTTTAGTAAAGTAAATTTAGCTCAGTGGTAGTTAAAGGAGAAAGCATGCATTTTTTTTTTTTTTTTTTTTTTTTTTTTTGCTGGCAAAAATGATAGAGGTCTATGAAGCAATCTAGCCTGTAGGACAAATGGCCTTAGATGTAAATTCATTAAAAATAGAAAAAAGACAATTCTCAGAGCTACAGTTTCCAAGAAAATGTGACTCTAATAGAAGCAGCAACTTTATACTATTGGTAGGCTTTTGGTGTTTCTAAGGGGAATGGGTACCTCGTCCTGTTTTTTTTTTTTTAAACGGTATCATAAGCTGGGCATGGTGGACCACACCTGTAATCCCAGTACTTGGGAAGCTGAAACAGGAGGATCATAGATTTGAGGCCAGCCTTGGCATATTAGCAAGACTCTCAGCAACTTATAATAATAAAGGCTCAAGGTGTAGCTCAGAGGTTGAATGTCCCTGGGTTCAATCCCCAGCACAGAAAGAGAGAGAGAGAGAGAGAGAGAGAGAGAGAGAGAGGAGAGAAAGAGTTTTATCATAAATTTAAATTGTAAGATACTTGTGGGTGAAGCATGCTCTTGCGTCAGAGACAAGAACTCAATGGTCTTTTCAGAATTCTTGGTTTTGTCCCCATGTGTCCTGCCTTGGCCAAGCCACTCTGGAACCGTGACCTTTCTCTGCAGCCTGCATAAAGCACAGAGAGTGGCATTAGTGCGTGCAGGGGCCAGCTGTCCTGTGTACCTTGTGCTGTGGCCACTGGGTCAAAGCAGAGAACCCTTTTAGCTCACGTGCATGTGAGCAGTGTGGCGCAGGTGACCAGGGACAGGGGATGAAGTCATTGCCTCCCCCAGTTTTACAAGGTGCCCTGGGGCCTGGGCTCTGTCCCTTGTGAAACAGATCCAACCCGGGGCATCCTTTGAAGTTCCTGGCTTGTGCCACCTGGGCCAGCCGTGTGAGTGCACAGAGAGATGAGTAACTGGTGCTAAATGTTTAACTACCCATTATCTGTTTGTTAAGAGCTTGGGAAGAAATAAGCAAAGAAAACACAAAAACAGGTTAGACAACAGCCAGTTAGACCTTTCTGTTTCCCTGTGCTGCCTGCTGGTATGTCAACAATTCCTGGATTTGGGGAACTCGGTTCACAGCCTGCTCACAGCTTCATTGTGGCAGGAGAGACTGAGAAGGGAAAAGCAGGAGAGGGGACATTAAAGGGAACATTTTCAAATCACTAAGCAGTGACATCAACAATAACAGTCCACCATTAAACCATAAAGCTAGCCTTCTCGTATTTTCTAGGGTTACTATTGACTAGGGTGGTTGCTTATAGAAAAAAAAGCTATAGCTTTTTAATATAAGACCTATGTACTTTTCCCATCTTATGATTGGATAAAAAAATCTTGAATACAATGTGTTCGAGCCATTTCTTAGTCCTCCAAGTAGGTTAAAGGATTCTCTCTGGAAAAAAGAAGTTTGTTTATAGGGTCCAAAAATAGTCACTAAGACTTATTTCCTTTTTTGTTTATGAGTTTTTTTCACTTTGGAAGTCGGGAAGTAAATGCTGGCCTTAGGTCATGCTTCATAGTAAGTAACTTGAGGTAAAAGTGGAATGTTCAGAATAAAGTATTTGGGAAAAGAGGGAAGGGGGTAAAACCGAAGGCAAACACTTAGATACAGGAAGTTGAAGAATTTTAGGCAGAAAAACTTCAAAATGGCTGAACTACTGATGAAAATGTACAATGAAACAAACAACATTGTAATTGACTTTGTGGAGTCTGATCTCCGGAATGATAAAGCACCAGCATTACACACTTTGATGACTTGTGTCTACATGCACATTACATGCTCATACGGCAGCAAACCACCAAAAACACTTGAGGAAAGTTTTATAAACAAATGAAACTTTCAAATGACTGTAACAGGGCAAATAAGCATGGCTTTAAAGTTGTATATACCACGTAAAAGTAAATATCTGAGTAGTCGTTGACCTCTTGTTTCTCTCGTAATTTAATGTTTGGTAAATATTTGATCGAGTTTCTCTCAAGAGCCTGTTATAGGATAATAGTGCTCATTCATTCATTCATTCATTCATTCAATAAGTATTGAGTAGTGAATGACAGGGATATATCACAGACTTGATAACTTCCAGAAGGAACCAGAAATAGGGAGATGGGTTAGGCAGTTCTCTGTTGGCCGGGGGAGGGGTTAACAGTGAGTTGCACCTGGCTCCTACTTGGAGCTGAGTTTCACTATCAGCAGGTTTTTGCAGGATTATTTTGTCTTTTAATCTAGGGTGTTTCCTTTGCCACGGGGCCTCTTTGAAGCCTGCAGGAGTCAGTGTGTGGGAGAGAACCTAGCCAGGGCCAAACAGCCCAGGAGAGGTAGGAGTGGCAAGTTGCTTCTAAGACCACAAAACCCCCGACCCTGCCCCCGGAAAACTTCATTGGGCCCAGTCGAAACAGGGGAGACCTGGGAGAACCTTCTGGTAAAATCAAGAGAAGGAAAACTAAAGAATAACTGGCATCCCAGAGAGGGAGAGGATGGCAGCGGGTGGCATGGCGTTTACAGACTGACCTGCCTCACAGTTCAGGAAAGGCTCAACTGTCAGTTCTGAGAAGCCAGGTGGCATTTATGGGCACACAAGGAGCGTCATATCCACCTGCACTCCTTCCTGTTCTTTGGACTACTTAAGATTCCATATTAGATTCATGCAGCTCCCCTAAATATGGCCCTGGGCAATGAGAGTGGGGGTACACGGGGATGACATGAATGGGAGCACCTGCGGATTCAGAAATCGTTGGCTGCGCGGCAGCCGTGTATTAGCTATATGCATAAGAGTGGGCATTTTCTTCCCATGCCTAAGAAGAACAGCAGTACAGGGAAAGAGGGGGCTTTTAAAAAAGGCCATCTTCTTTCTGCAGGTGAGCTGTGATGTGGCGGGAAGAGACAAAACCTGATGTTAATTTTCACTTCTCCGCGTCTAGCTAGATTGTTTGGGCAAATCACTCGGCAATTCTGAGCCCTCGTTTCTTCTTCCGTAAGATAAGGGGTGATGGTTTCTAGCCTGCTCTCCCTCCTAGATCTGTTGAGAATACAAAATGAATAGAAAGGATACAGAGCGAACTGTTAAGCCCCATAGACACATGTATGATGACTGTGATTAAATAATAATGATAATAACAACATCCCAGAGTGGGCTGGAGTTGTTGGCCAGCTCCACCTGTTTTCAGGAATGACCTGCTAGATTCAGTCTCAGGAGTCAGTCGGCCCATAAAGGGAACTCTCCTGGTTCTGCTGGCCTGTAGGGCTGTCTGAGCTTAGCCCAGTGGGGCCCGGTAGTCTTACTCTGGTCCCCAACTTTAGGGCGCATGTATGGCAGTTTTGACAAGTCCCAAATCCCGTTTCTTGGTCTTCTTTTTTAAATTTACATCCCTGGGTGGTTTAGTTCTGTTGAGGGAAAACTCTGTTGGGTGCTTTGGTCACTTGGGGGTAAAGAGGACTTTGCGCCCACCCTGTGAGACCCCCCACCTCCGGACATCGACTGGGATGACCGTGACTATGAGGTAGGGAGTCCCGTGCTGTGAACTGGGGAGGCCTTTCACTGATTCAGGCTCATGGCCATGGGAAGACACTCCTGTGACTTCCTGGTCAGGCCCCAGAGGCTAGCAGAGAGGAGGCAGCGCCTTCCTCAGATTCCACAGGGCAGTTCCATACTGCAGGCCCACCTCCCCTCTCTAGAGAGCAGGCTGCGGTGCCCCATGCACATGTTGTGTCTCTGTGTGGCTCGCTGGAAATCAGACCAGGCCTGAAAGATGGAACAAAGAATTTCGCTTTGAGAACATATGGAGATGACCAAACTCGTCCCACGTGGGCCCCCAGGCAGAATAAACTCGCGCTGCTAGTCCGGAGCAGCAGTGCGCAATAAAACATTCCTTCCTGGAGCCCTTTTGACTGTGAGGGAGGCGCAGGGGGAGAAACAGCAGGAATTCTTTCTTTTCAGCTGCTTCCTCCTCTGTTGCTTACAGTCTCTCCACAGAGCTTATTGGGCTGCTACTGTGTGTGAGAGAGAGACAGAGCCCGGGTTTTATGGGGGAGACTGATTAGCTTCGGCTCTGTTTTTGTTGTCGTTGGTGGCGCTACGGATCCTATTTTATGTTTACTGCCCCTTGACATTTCTTAAAAGAAGCCTTCAAAGCAGAAGGTCCTATTCTGAAGACAGGTTTCTGGGCAGTAAAGTTGACTGGGGTTAAACATCGGGAAAGTAAACCTAATAGAAAGAGAGAACATTCTAAACAACTCCAGCCCCATTCCACGGAGACCTTTGATGGCCAAAGGCCTTGTTTATGAATATCTAGGGCCAACGAGACTGATCCTGTGGTGGAGCAGGAGTTCTGCGTCCTGCTCTTCTCGTTAGGTGACCCTAGCATTTGCAGCAGCAGCAGCTAACTATTGGAGCCACTAGATAAAATCAGGCCAGGAAGACGAAGCGAGGCACTGTTGACGTCGTTTCCCTCCCTCCCCATCTCATTTATTTCTCCCTCAGCGCATCCAGTCACCAGAGTCCTTCCTTCAGCCACCCTGTGTCTGCATATTTTGTGAAATCTGCATTTACATATTGCACTTGAAACCAACTTACTTGAGATAACCAAGGCAGTCGCTAAAAAGCTTTATTTCAGTGAGCACACAGTGTTGATAAATAATGTGATTCTTGTCTGATGGTCCTGAGGCATATCATTTTTCTATTCAGTGATAGTGAGTTGATGAGGATTTTGCTAGTGGAACTTTAGGAGTGGATCATGGATGTGTCATGTACATGTATGTGTGGGTATTTTGGTTTTCCTCAGGTGTTTAATCTCATGACCAAAATACATTACTTTCTTTCTTATTCCTATACCTCTTTTTTTTCCCTCCCTCCCTCCCTCCCTTCTTTCTTCTTTCTTTCTTTCTTTCTTTCTTTCTTTCTTTCTTTCTTTCTTTCTTTCTTTCTTTTTCTTTCTTTCTTTCTTTCTTTCTTTCTTTTCTTTTCTTTTCTTTTCTTCTCTTCTCTTCTCTTCTCTTCTCTTTCTCTTTCTCTTTCTCTTTCTCTTTCTCTTTCTCTTTCACTGGGGATGGAACCCCAGGGCATTCTACCCCCAAGCTACACCCCCAGCCCTTTAAAAAGGTTTTCATTTTGAAACAGGGTCTTACTAAGTTGCTAATGGGCTCGCTAAAGTGCTGAGACTGGCCTCAAAATTGCCTTCCTCCAGCTGGGCGTGGTGGCGCATGCTTGTAATCCCAGTACTTTGGGAGGCGGAGACAGGAGGATCTGGGTTCCTGGCCAGCCTCAGCTATCTTGCTCTCTCTCCCGCTGTCTCTCTCTCTCTCTCTCTCTCTCTCTCTCTCTCTCTCTACTTAGTGAGGCCCTCCGCAACTTCGTGAGACCCAGTTTCAAAATAAAGTATAAAAAATAGGGCTGGGGGTGTAGTGCGGAGGTAGAATGCCTCTGCGTTCAATCCCTGGTACCGCAAAAAAAAAAAATTGCGTTCCTCCTATCTCAGCCCCCCCATCCTCCTGTCTCAGCCCCCCAAGTACTGGGGTTACAGGCATGCTCCACCATGCCCGGCTTCTATACCTATTCATAAACAAAATTCCCGGGAGAGCCAGGCTGGTGGCACATGCTTGTAATCCCAGTACTTGGGAGGCTGAGACCGGAGGATCTGGGTTCATGACCAGCCTCAGCTACTTAGTGAGGCCCTCTACAACTTAGTGAGACCCGGTTTCAAAATAAAAAATAAAAAATAGGGCTGGGAGTGTAGCTCGTAGGTAAAATGCCCCTGGGTTCAATCCCCTGTAACACACACACACACACACACACACAAAAAAAATTCCTGGGGGGGGGAATCTAAACAGAGAAAGCCTAAAGTATATTTTTTTCAGAGACAAAAACAGAGGTATATTTAGGAAAAGTGGGGGATACGTTCAAGGGAGAATGTGGGCCTTCTCAAGAAGGAGAGAGTGCTTGGGGGTCTCACAGTTCTCTCCTATAAAAGAAGCCTAAAGTATTTTTTTAGAAGATAAGAAGTGATACTGATATCACCACAGTTATCCAAATAAAGCATGTGTTGTAATATATTATTATAAAGGAATATGTTATATGTCATTATAAAGGAATATGTTACATAATGTGGTCCATGTATTAAAACATACTCCTTTATAGTAAGGCCTGGTGGAGAAAAGAGACCGTGGAGCCCCTCATATATTATGTATTTAATGATGTATAAATATTTGGCTATGCTTAATGATTAAAACTATTAATTCCTTTTTTCTCTATAGAAGACGGCTCAGTTCTGAATTTCTTCTTACATACAAACAAAGCAGAAGCTCATTCGGTGTTTTGCCTTCTGTGGAATAGCTCAGATACATAAAGGCACTTGCTGGTTTTGCTGGAATCAGTGTTTCACGCTGAAATAGGCATTGCTGCCGGCTTCTTTGGTCAGTGTCTGTACTAACGGGGGAGGTTTCAGCATTGGGAAAACGGAAATCACAGGTACAAGCTGAACCTCAGAATATTTTCCAGATCTTTCCTTGACTCCAAGATGAGTGATTCCTAACTACAGTTTAGATTTTAGGATTTTTCGTGGCTCTCTGTAAACTGCCTGTAGAGGACAACCAGTTTCTTTGCCTTCTATTTTCAATCTGTCATGGGCAGGTATATTTAGAAAATACAATAAAATATTGGTAGAAAAATGATCAGGTGCTTGGATATTCTTTCGGTTTTAAATTGGTTTAGGCTTCTCAGTGGGCATTCTCAAATTCTATACGTGCAAAACACTGTCAGTTTAGGGATGAGCATGGGGTCCGGGGACTATATTTTGAGTAACACTGTGAGCGCATTCTGACCCACGACTGGGGCTTCTGTCTATGATGGCTAAATGGGGGAAGAGCCTAAATAAGAGATGTTTCTGCTTTTTTGGTCATTTCTTTTTTTTTTTTTTTTTTTTTTTGCGGTACTGGGGAATGAATCCAGGGGCATTCTACCTCTGAGCTACACCCTCAGCCCTATTTTTTTATTCTTTATTTTGAAACAGGGTCTTGCTAAGTTGCGGAGGCCTCACTAAGTAGCTGAGACTGGCTGCGAACCTGGATCCTCTGGTCTCAGCCTCCCAAGTACTGGGATGACAAGTGTGCGCCACCACGCCCGGCTTTTTTTGGTCATTTCTGCAAGTATTTCTATGCTACCTTCTTCATTAGTCTTTGCCTTCCACTATATTGTATACCTTTCAGTTAATTGCACATGGCTTAACATCACGTTTTCTGCAAATTAACCTTTACTTCAAAAATATAAGTGATGACATGCACTTCTTTCCCCCCAGATTAACTACCACACACTCCGTGGTATTCTTTGTTCCAGGGAGTATTGTATTGTTTGTCTGTTTGTTTTTCTTAAATACATTTGAAATACATCCAAACACCTGTCTTGCATTTTGTAAACATGTATTTCAGAGTGAATTACACCTTCTATGATTTCATATGTTTTACAGGTCGGCCTGAGACATTTACATAACAATTAAGCAAATGAACATACTGTTGGCGTCCTGTGCTTGGCTTTGAATGCCTGTACACAGGGGCAAAGAAAGGTCATGGGACTGGTAATGCCGCCTTCACTCTTTGGTCTGGGATCCTATGGGAAACGTCACTTGCTTTCTCCTCTATGGCTGAGTCTTGACTGAACATTTTTTAGAATTCAGAGGAAACTTTCTTTTGTGGACATGATTGTTTACTCTTTAATTTCCCAATGAAAGGAGTAAAAATAGAAAGGCATACACCTACCTGTTGCTTCCTACACATTCTCCTTTCAGAAGGGCATTCATTCACAATTCTCTTTCCCCCCCCATTCTCTCCTTTTTCAAAGACCATTGTGGCTGAAGAGGTTGCCTTCCATATTGGAGAGCAAGGCAGGGGTGTCCCTGCAGGTGGCGGGTCCTATCGGAGAGACCTGAGCTCTCTGTTTCTGGCTTTGTGGCCCTCAGAGGGATTCAGAGGATGGAGTTCCCACATCTGGATCAGCAGAGCCCTTGGGTTTTTCATGCACCATTGCAAATGTAGTTTCTAACTTAGCACCCACCCAGACTCCCCCCCTCCTCCTATTTTTCCTCATGTGACTGTAGGTCCTGGGGTTTGGAAATCACCCCTCCCTCCATCTCCTTTCCTTCCCAGCAAGTCTGTACTGCATTGGGAGTTCCCTTTTCTTACAGCCTAGCACCGACACGTTCTTTTTATCCTGGCTATGGGAGCTGGAGACAACACTTAATTTATTTGACTCTATGGCTTTCTTTTTTGGGGGGGAGGTGTGTGTGTCCTAGGGATTAAATCCAGGGGCTTTCTACCTCTGAGCTACATCTCCAGCCCTTTTTATTTTGAAACAGCTGCTAAGGGTCTCACCAAGTTGCTGAGGCTGTCCTTGAACCTGCGATCCTCCTGACTCAGCCTCCCAAAACTGGGATTACAGGTGTGCGCCACCATGCCGGGCTGACTCTTGGGCTTTCTATTCATTTGTATGCCTTCCTCGTATTCTCCCTCCTGTCCCTCTTTTCCTCAGATCTTTAGCTTTCCATCGTTTAAATTTTGTTCTGATGGTACGCATTGATCATGGAGTGCAGGCAGGTTTCAGGACTGGAGTTTCAGGGTCTTCTGCTCAGGCCCCAGCCCTCCCCTCCCCCATCGTTGGGGCCCTGAGGGAAGCTCGGAGTGGCCTTCACTGATCACCAGGACACACGGCTGGTGTCACATTAACAGCCCAGACCTCTTGTAACTTTCCTCAGAGCACTGTGTGGGAGGTATAAGAATGTAATAAAAATGGTAATGATTAAGAGTCCTATTTTTCTCCAGGGTTCTTCTATTTCCAAACTAAAGTAAGGGTCATGCTTGGTAGATGGATGAAGTTCAAAAAGCTTGGTATGAGAGAGGCGGATGCTTTTCTTAACACCAAAACACCTGATGCACATACCTTGGAGCTGGCTGTGTCGGGGCCTTCTAGCTCTGTGCCTCTGTTCTTTATTTTTGTTGTTTTCAGGACCTCTTAGAAGAAATAGGAACAAGAAAGGAAAGGAGAGACCTCACTTCTAGTAGAGACCGTTGCAACTGATTCATTTCCAGAAGACTTTGGGAACAGAAAGACTTGATTGATTATTTATTTATTTATTTATTTATTTATTTATTTATGGTACAGGGGATTAAACCCAGGGGCATTCTACCTCTGAGCTATACTCCCAGCCCTTTTAATTTTCTTATTTTGAAACAGGGTCTTGCTAAGTGGCTCAGGGTCCTGCTAAATTTCTAAGGCTGGCCTTGAACTTGCGATCCTCCTGTCTCAGGACTCAATTTTATTTTTAACTTTGCTTGGCTCAGAAGGTCCTAGTTGCTATCTTAATAAACAATACTGTCCTCTTTCTGTGTGCTCTGTGCAAAGATTTGACCTACATCACCCTTGTTAAACTCCAGAGCAGCTGTAAGATGAATAGTTCATGTCAACAGCCCTACTTTGAGGCTAGGTAAACTGAGGCTGGGAGCAATTTAATGATTTGTCCAATGTCACAGAGTTCTATGAGAGATGGATATTGAACTCAACTCTGCTTGACTCCAAAACTCAGTTTTGTATTGAGAACGAGCACTATTGACAGATAACAGCATTTGTCTTCCCTGTGGGAGCGACACTTCTGGGCAGCCTTGGACGTGGGGCTGGGCTGCGAGATTTGGTTGGTTGTGGAGAAAACAGTTTTCTATTTCCTGTGATGGCAGTCCTGACCCGGAAGTTTTATATGGGTTAGGGACATGGGTACTATAAACTATGTTGATAACCTTCCTGCTTTGTACATGGAGAGACGAAGAGAAGATCCTTCCGAGTATTTCAAGGTAAAGAATTCGCGGAAGTCATTGGGGGTATCAACTCCTTCCCTGAGTCTGCCCATGAGCTGTGCCAGAGACGTGTACCAGTCAGGGGACAGTCACTTGGACAGCTTGTCTTTGGGAAGGACAGTCTCAGAGATGGATGGTTAGAAGGGATAGAAAAAAATGAAGACAGGCTTCAGGGGAAGATAGAGCCCAGCCAGGCGTGGTGGCACATGCTTGTAATCCCAGTACTTGGGAGGCTGAGATAGGCGGATCACAGATTCAAGGACAGCTTCAGCAACCTAGCAAGACCCTGCTTCAAAACAAACAAACAAAAAAAAAAAATGAAAAGGGCTAGGGGTGGAGCTCAGAGGTAGAATGTTCCTGGGTTCAAACCCCAGTACCACACATACACACACACAAAGAAAGATAGAGCCCATGTACAATCCAGGGGTGACAGAGGCCAAATGCTTGCTCCGAATAAGTGGCAAAGAAAAGGAACATTCTAGAAGGGTAGAAATAGCTTCCACAAAGTTGGACAAACCAAATGGCACCAAGAGCAGTAGGGCACAGTGAGGGCAGGACTCCCTGGGGCCCAGACCCTGGGACCTTGGAGAGTCAGACTGAAGAAGACTGCAATATCAGCATAGAATTGCTGGAGACCTCGTCCTACAACCGCAAGAATCTCATTTGTCTCATTCTATCATCCTGAGACCTCCACCAGGCAAGAAATTTGATTGAGCTTTATTTCTAGTGTTTGTTTTACAAAAACAATGTTTCATTTTGAAGATATCACATTAAAATATGTAACATCTTTTTTTTAAATTTGGGGGCTGCAGAAAAGATCAAAGGCAGAATCCTCAACTACCATAATGTCTTATTTGACCTTCACAGACCCTGGGTTGGTTGATAAAGAGGAATACTCCTAGAAGAATAAATAATAGGTAACTTTTCTAGTGTGCTTTAAAATATGTAAAATACATATACACATAGTGTATATTCTTCCTAAGAACTGATGAGGAATATTGGGTAATGTATTTATTAATTGCTAAACATTTAGATTTTGATGTTAAGAATACTAGAGATTTGCTTTGTTTTTTTTCCCTGTTATGTTATTTTATTTATTTTGCAGTGCTGGGGATCAAACAGTGCATGCTAGGCATGAACTGTACCATTGAGCTATATCCCTAGCCCTTCTTCATTCTTTAATATCATTAAATTGGGGAAATCTCAGGCAGGTCTGGGCCGGGAGAAGGAAAAGACTCCTTATGGTAAAGTGGTCTCAAGGCCTGACACCGGAAGGGACATAACCTGGATCTAGTTCCTGCCTCTGCCACTTGTTAGCAATGTCACCTTGGCCCAGTGGCCTCACCCACCATGCTGCAAACTGGCAATAAAACCTGCTTCAGAAAGATGCTCTACGCATTGACTTAGGCGATAGATCTAAAGCACGCAGTGTTGTGAGAAGCCTACAGTGAGTACAGGGGAAAGTGACCTGTTACTGTTGTTTCTGCTATTGGTCCCCCCAGGAGCCAGATGTGGTGGCAGCTGAGGAATCTGCCTTAGATGTTTTCTGAGGACCAGTGGTCACAGGCTGATAGGAGGAACAGAGCAGTGAGGGGCAGCTGGGCATGAGTAATGACCCTCTCCAGAACAGTGCAGGGTCCTTTTTCTGATTTCTTTGCTGTCTGATCCAAACCGGCTGCCTAATTATTCTGACGATTCTGGTTCCTACCTAACCCTTAAGGCTTCCCACTGACTTATGTCTCAGAGCTCTCCAATCAAAGGGCGGACCTGAGTTGTTGGCCAGAAGAAACACATGGATTATTTTGAACACTACTTCTACCAGAAGCTGTGACTGCTGATTGATATTCAGTCACACACACACATACCCTTCCCTAGAATGGTGGGCCAGGGAGCCCTGCACCCCTACTTCTCCTGTGCTCCTGTGGGTCCCTGGCAGAGCGCGCCTCACACCCAGTGGGTGCTCAGCACAGGGTGGGAAGGAAGATCAAAAGGAGCAAGGAATGCGTCTGCACACACCCTCTCATGGAAGCTCAGAAGGGATTAGGTCGAAAAGAGGGATATGAATTGGTACAGAAAACCAGACAGTTGCAGACCCGTTGGTTTCTGGTCCTCCCATGGGTTCCCTAGTGCTTCTGGTTGCCCTCCTCCCTTCCCCTCCCTGCCCAACCCATGTGCTCTCTACTGGTCAGGTAGAATGGGGACTGAGACTCAGGGAACACTCACCCTGGAAACACCGATATTGAGATGAACACATGGACCCGTTTTTTGGTCCATGTTCTGTGAGGCCCAGAAGAGATGCCAAAGACGTGGCGATTTCAGCCAGTGTCTCTTCTTCCTTTTCCCACCGCGTTTCTCTATTTGTGAGGTGCTGTGTCTAGAGAAGGAGGGATCGTGGCAGCTACTATGACCCATCAGTGGTTTTCTTCACTATTAGTACTGTCACACGTGGGTGGAATGGGAGCCGGAAGTATCTGGTGACAAACCAGTGTTGAGAATCATGACGGGCTGTCTGTTCTCTCCTTCTTCCCCCATGTCCACCCCGTGGGCTTGTATCTCAGACAGGAGCACATTCTTCAGATATCACATTCTGGGACATTCTTGTACCCCACCCCAGCCTGCCCAAGGGACCTTCTGATAATGAATGAACGCTTTCTTAACTAATGATATTCTTGACCATCTGTCCAGCTGGTCACTGAGAACATAAGGCAAATGTGCTCTCGCTCTCTCTCTCTCTCTCTCTCTCTCCCCCTCTCTCTCTCTCCCTCTCCCTCTCTCCCTCTCTCTCCCTCTCTCTCTCTCCCTCTCCCTCTCTCCCTCTCTCTCCCTCTCTCTCCCTTTCTCCCTCTCTCAGTCCTCATAGAGACCTAGAGGCCAGTGGTAACCAGTCTGGTAAGGCTGGTATGCTGTGTGGTTATTAGTGTGGAAGGGGGACCCCTCTGGAGAGGGAAAGAGTATTACCCTTCCTCCCTCCCTCCCTCCCTTCCTTCCTTCTTCCCTCCCTCCCTCCCTCTCTCTCTCTCTTTCTTTCTTTCTTGGGGGGGGGAGTACTGGGATTGAACCCAGGGGCAGTCTACCTCTGAGCTATATCCCAACCCTTTTTTCATTTTGAAGCAGTGTCTGGTTAAGTTGTTGAGGGTCTCGCTAAGTTGCTGAGGCTAGTCTGGAACTGGGGATCCTCCTCTCTCAGTCTCCCAAGTTCTGGCATCACAGGCATATATGCCTTTGTGCCCGGCAGGCATTTCTACTTTTTATGGTTTGTAAACAACCACCACCTTGACCAGGGCGGAGAGGAAGAATGGTTCAGGTGCGTGCAAGGCCCAGTCTGAATACAAACACTTAATAGTAAGCTGCAGCGGGAAGGCACCTTGGGTCAGCATCTCCTCCCGACCCATCTGAAGGCGTGTGCACAGCAGCCTTGTTCCTGGTGACCCAGGTGCCAGCTATATTTCGCGGACATGTTTCTCATTTTCATCTGGGTGTTTCTAAGTAGAGGCCAGTTCCATCTTGGTTCTTGGGTGTCCATTGCAGAGAGATTACACAGCAGTTTGTTTGCTTGTTTTTGTGGGTTCTGCCTTCATTTCTAAAATCTGTCCTCCCCCCGCCCCCCAAGTATGTTCTACTTTATTCTGATTATCTTCACCAGTGACCTGAAGGAATAAGCTCACGTTCTAAAGGGAGAAACGTCTTCATAATGGAAAAACAGGATTATTGTAGATCAAAATAAGATTGTCTGCAGGCCCCAAAGCCAAAGCTAAATATTCAGAGAGTTCCTTTCCCAGCCATTTACTTAACATGAATGTATGCAAGTCATTCAACAAATAATTTCAATGTACTTGCTAAGTGCTAAATCCTGAAGTCAGAATCAGAAATTCAAGAGTCTGGCTCATCTTTAGTTCAGCTTGTTTTTTTTTTTTTTTAACAATTCCAGGGCAACCTTTCTCCATGGTATACTTTTGCTACATGGTCTATTCTGCAGACCCTCTGCCCCCAAATGCCACCCTGCCCTCCCTTCATGACCTCATACCTCGAAGCATATCACCTGGACTGTGTCCCCAGTCTGATTTCCTCTTCTGGAGAAAGAGCCCGTCAGTCTGGAGTGGAACCTTGTCAAAAGAAGCTGACTCAGCTCGGTGTGGTGGCGTATGCCTGTGATACTTGGGAGGCTGAAACAGGAAGATCGCAGGTTCGAGGCCAGCCTCAGCAACTTAGCAAGACTCTCAGCAACCTAGCGAGGCCCTGTTTCAGAATAAAAAATATGATAGGACTAGGGGTGTAGCTCAGAGGTAGAATGCCCCTGGGTTCAATCTCCAGTACCAAAAAACAAACAAACAACAGCAACGAAAACCCCAGCGAACTCCACCTGTGGCCTTCTCCTGTAGGGTGATAAGACTCTGAAGTTGCAAAAATCAAGGTGCAAATTTTTTTCTCATGTTAAGTTGAAGCTGATGAAATCATATATTGATGATATGATTACTCAAGCTCCTTACAAAGCCTGAATTTTCTTGAAGTTACCCATCTTTTGGATATCTGCATTGTTCTTCTATACAGTTTTCAGAATATAAAGGAGAGGGAGATGAGAAGTTCAGAAAGTCTGATCTGTCAAACTGTTGTCAACCACCCCTCCACTGTTTGGTTGGAGTGAGTGATGCAAGAGACAGGCAGATAGAAACTGGACAAAATGAGGGTGGTGGATAGTAATTATATTAATAGCTAACATTTATTGAGTCCTTACTGTATATTAGAAAATGGTATAAGAATTTTTGCATAGCAATAACAATATAAAAACAACACATATTTCTTGAGTGTCACTATGTGCCTGGCCCAATTCTTGCCTGTTGTAGGTATTTACACATTGAATCATCACAACATTATGAAACATGTGATATTATTTACTATTGCTTTTTAAAATGAGGACACAGAAGAGGTGAAATAATATATTTCAAGGATCAGCTTGTGAACCATGGGGTCAGGATTCAAATCCACCATTTCCTCCTTCTGACGCCAATAGAAGTGAGCACTTGTAGCTCTCTTTCCTGGACAGTGCTTGTTTTCATTCTCTGACAAATTCAGGAACCAGTCCGATTAGTCTGAAAATGGCTACGCAGGAGCCCTTGCTCACACACTCCTACCACCACGTGCCTTTGAACATCCCTTGAACTGACTTCAAGTTAATGGCCACGTCATACCTTCTGTCTGACGAAGGAACCCATGATGTGCTTCCCCAAATACTAACCACCTACTGTGTGTGAAATCTGTTTGTGCTCAGGTTTACAGGAGAATCAGTCTGCAAGGAATTACAGAGAATGCAAAACTGACAAAGCCATCATAGCAGGGGTCAAACCCAGCACCCACACTTTCTGACACTCTTCCTGGTGAGAGGCGAGGCCTCTTTAGTTGTAAACCACCCACACCCACCTTGTGTGGGTGGTTCACAACTACTGGGACCAACAGAATATGGGAATGTGGTGCTGTGTTCCTTCTAAGGTTTCCACAACTAAATCAGGAAAGGCCCTTTTCTGTTCACAAAAAGCATATTTTAAAAGGTTCAGATTGACACTCAAGTATTACCTGAGTGTACATTTTAAATGTTTGAAAGCTTTCCAGATGGGAAAAAATTCAGCCTCATGTTATATTTATTATCATGAATAGAATTAGCTGCCCAATCTTGGCAGCTGAGTATGCTTTTTAACTAGCAGAGACAATACAGAAAACTCTGCTGTTTTAGGGACTTTATATTATCAAGCACACCCCTTCCCACCTCCAGTTATTGTTATAGCCTGGGACATTATAGCTTAATAACATATAGACATTGTTAGCAAGGTTTACAGTAAATGTCACCTGTGCTGTCTCCCTCCCTGACTTGGTGGCTTTCTCCAGCACTTCTCTAGAATGTGTGTGACAGATTTACAAACTCTTGGCCTTTAAAAAAATTTTTTTTTTGGTACTGGGATTGAACCCAGGGGCATTCTACCTTCAAGCTATACCCCCAGCCTTTTTAAAATTATTTTTTATTTTGAAAAAGAGTCTTTCTAAGTTGCTGAAGCTGGGCCTGAACCTGCAATCCTCCTCTCTCATCTTCCCAAGTACTGAGATTACAGCTGTGCATCGCCTGGCACTGGAACTCCTGGCCATTTTGATAACAGGGCTCAAGTCACATCTCTGAGCAGTATAGGAAATTATACCCTTTCTGAGAGGCTTGGAGTTCTTTTTTCTCTCTTTTCTTGTTTTCTTCCCATCTTTCCTATTTCTCTCTCTCTCTTTCTCTCTCTCTCTCTCTCTCTCTCTCTCTCTCTCTCACATACACACACACACACACACACACTCACACACCCTTCAAATCTTACCTTGATTACCATTCCAAGTCCCTCTCCCTTCTTCTAAATGAGTGAGAATATTCCAGAAAGCCTTATATTGGAGAAGCATGCCAGAATGCATCATTCAGGGCTTCCTAGGTGAACACTGTTGTTGAGGTTGTTCATATAAGTGATGTTAGCCCTAACCCATTTACATAAAAGATAGGAAATCTTTGCGATTAAAAATAGCCAGTGTGCTATAAAGTCCCCTTCATTCTGAGTCAGGATAATTGGCACTAAAAGATTTGTGGCTCATCTCTCAACACTGATGTACAGATATTAGGTTCAAAGAGATACTCAACAGGGCCTTAATTGGATGGGATCTCCCGGAGAGGAGGCAGCAGCTGGTGGGAGGGGACAGGCCAGCCTAGCTCTGCCTGCCAGGTGTTTGGCCATTAGACCAGGCCAGGCTCGAGCATCTGGAAGATCCTTCCCTGCCTCTGGTGTCCTTGGGGGAAGGAGAACTGCATTTAACTTACCATTTATTATTGTTATAATTATTCTGCTTTGGATCCCCAATTCTTCACTATAGCCATTTCAGGGTTATGATTTTTTTTCCCTGCTCCTATTTTTGTGGAGAAACGAATATTCTGAACTAAGGTGGAACTCCTTCCTCGTAGATTTATTCACAGGGAACGTCTTTCTTATATATGCCAACCTGTGTGGTCTGAGAAGTCTAGACCTGAGAGAGAACTCTGGGCTGTGAGGGTCAGAGGGTATGTCCTAAACCTCTGTATCAGAGAGCAAGCACAGCAAGGCGAATGTTAGGGGAACAGCTGCACTTGTGAGGAGCTGGCCTTTAGTCCATATCTTCTTTTTGTGTGTGTGTGGTACTGGGGATTGAACCCAGGAGCATTCTACCTCTGAGCTACGATCCCCCTGTCTCAACCTACCAAATACTGGAATTACAGGCATGCACCACCATGTCCAGCTTATCCCCAGCCTGTGTGTGTGTGTGTGTGTGTGTGTGTGTGTGTGTGTGTAACTGAGGATTG
>PVJS01039966.1:0-18667 GCA_004027185.1 Glis glis | reverse complement strand
AACTTAAAAGACTTTACACTAAGAAAACAAATAACCGGATCAAGAAGTGGGCAACTGAAATGAATAGACACTTCACGAAAGAAGAGATACAAATGGCCAATAGATACATGAAAAAATGTTCAACATCATTAGCAATCAGGGAGATGCAAATCAAAACTACTCTAAGATTTCATCTGACCCCAATTAGAATGGCAAGCATCAAGAAGTCAAACAACAACAAATGTTGGTGAGGATGTGGGGTAATTGGGACTCTTCTACACTGTTGGTGGGATTGCATACTAGTTCAGCCACTATGGAGATCAGTGTGGAGATTCCTCAGAAAACTGGGAATGGATCCACCATATGATCTGGCTGTACCACTACTGGGTATCATACCAAAGGGATTGAAACTAGAAAACAACAGTAATATATGCATACCCATGTTCATAGCAGCACAGTTCACAGTGGCCAAATTATAGAACCAACATAGATGTCCATCAACAGATGAATGGATTACAAAATTATGGGAAATGCACACAATGGAATTCAACTCAGCAATAAAGAAGAACAAAATAACAGCATTTGCAAGAAAATGGAAAGATCTGGAGAACATTATGTTAAGTGAGATTAGCCAATCACAAAAAAAGAAGGGACATATGTTACCATTAATATGCGCAACCTAGGGAGTAGTGGGGACACAAAACAGACTCCAATGACAACAGAGAACCCTCAGTGGTGCAAGGGAAGTGGTACAAGGGAAGGGGAAGGGCAAGAATGAAGTGAATCAATGGAATTACTATCATAAACAATGTGTACATATGAGATTATACCAACATCATTCTCAGTGCTACATGAGGGGGAGGCGGGGGGGGGACACCAAGAGCTGTGTGCATGTATGTTAACACCAAACTGATACTCATTGTGATCTGAGACTACAATACACCAATAGAAACATAAAAAATAAATCATGTGCATATGGAGATGAAGTTACTCAGGTGTTTTTCCACTCAATCTGAAGACCCAAACATACCAACAATATTAATTTTATATTGCTGCATAGCAAATCACTACAAAGTAGCATCATAAAGCAACATGCATTTATGTTCTTGCAGCTAATGTGGGTTAGATTTTCAGGCACAGTTTAGCTGAGTCTGCTGCATAGGGTCTCAAGGCTGCGATCAAGGTTTCAGGCAGGACAGCATTATCATCTGGAAGCTGAACTGGGCAGAGATCTACTTCTTCACCTTAAACATGGTTGTTTGCAGCATTCAGCTTTTTACAATCAGGAATGTAAGCTTCAGCTTTTCCAGGCTGTTGGCCAGAGGCTGTCCTCAGCTTCTGTAGGGCATTAGCAGTTCCTTAGTACATGGTGTTTCCCAACATTGCCACTTGGTTCTTCACAACCAACAAGACAGAGATTCTCATAATATGGCCACTGAAGTCTTACATAAAGTAATGACATAATGACTCGAACAAAAATTACACCCTTATCAACACTGCCATATATTATTGCTTAGAAGCAAGTCACAAGTCCTCCTTATACTCAAGAGAATGGGATCACATAAAGTTGTGAAGACCAGAAGCACAACATAATAGGCTCCACCTTAAGAGGCTATCCACTGGTATTTTAAAAAATTCTTGGGGTGGTGTTACCAAGATGTCTTAGTAGGAGATAGCCTCAATCATTCCAGAAAACAAACATAGACAGATACCCACAAGCCAAAATATCCTGGAGAAAGCTCAAGGACCTGCTTAAGAATCTGCAGCAACACTGTGAAACAAGGAAAGAAATGGAGAATATCCACAAAGAAAAGATCACTGATGAGGTTGGCATACGGAGACGTCAGGAAACAGGAATAAAGAAGAAACTCAGAGGATATTGGTATTTGACATACAGTGGGAACCATGATGGTCCCAGAAGGCTGATCCATGGAGGACATTATCTTTTGCCTCTGAAGTAACAAATAGCTATCCCTGCCTGGGAACCTCAGGGAGGGATAAATAGCTGCACACCTCCCCTCTTCCCTAAGAGTTGACTCCTGTTGTGCAAGTCCAGTTCTGGATCCATAAGTTACCCCAGCCCCACACATGCCTCTGACCTTCAAGCTGTAGCTGTTCTGCAGGTGTTCACATTCCATACCCTGATTCTTATGAAGGTGTGCATACCCATGCCTCACACCATAGCAGCTGCCCTACCGAGCTAGATCACATCCTGAGCCCTGGATTCAAAGTCTTTCTGTGAATGCCCATGCTCTGCACAACAGCTTAGCTGCCATAGAGAGCTAGCCTGTGCCATGAACCTAGGAGCCACTATATTTCTGTACATGCCTGTGCTTCTGTCATAGCCCCCCTCCCTCCTACTCCATAAGTACCCATGCCTTGCACACATGCTTTTGTGTAATCAATAGGTTAAAGAAGAAATAAAAATTTATCTTGAGACAAATGAAAATGGAAGCATAAGATATGAAAACTTGGTAGCAGCAAAAGAAGTTCTAATAGGAAAATGTATAGCTATAAACACCTACATCTAAAAAGAAGAAAGATCTAAAATAGCTCAAATGTTAAACCTCGAGGAATTAAAAAAAGAACAAACTAAACCCAAAGTTAAGGGGGCGAAATAAAGATCAGAGCTGAAATAATACTAAAAATAATAGAAAAGTTCAACAAACTTTTTAAGATGAAAAAAATTCACAAACCTTTACCTAAACTAATAAAAATGGACAAACTCAGAAATGAAAGAGGAGACATTTACAACTGATACCACAAAATCACAAAGGACTATTACAGACTATTATGAACAATTATTCAACAAAAATGGATAACCTTGAAGAAACGGATAAGTTCCTTGAAACATACAACCTACCAAGATGGAATCAAGAAGTAGAAAATTTTATTGGACCAACAATGACTAAGGAGATTGAATCCATAATAATAATAAAAAACCTTCCATGGGAGAAAAGGCCAAGATCTGATGGTTTTACAACTTAATTCTTCCAAATATTTAAGGAAGTTAATTTCAATCCTTCTCAAAGGGAATACTTCCAAACTTATTTTTATGAGGCCAGCATTATCATGTACCAAAACCAGACACAACAAGGAAAGGAAATTACAGGCCAGTATCTCTGATGAACATAGATGTAAAAATCCTCACCTAGAAACTGAATTCCATAGCACATTATGAAGGCCATTCACTCTGATCAAGTGAGATTTATCCTTGAGATGCAACAATGACAACATATGAAAATCAATAAATGTCATATATCACATTAACTGAGTAGAGAACAAAAACCATATGGTGCAGAAAAATCATTTTAGAAAATTAGGTATTTTTCATTCCTTCTATACCTAACTCTACAAGTTAGGTATAGAAGGAATGAACTTCAATACAGTAAAGTCTGTATATGACAAATCCATAGCTAGCATCATGCTCAGTGGTCATAAGTTGAAAGCTTTTCCTCTAAAATCAGAAGCAAGATAAGGATGCCCACTTTTGCAAGTTCTATTCAACATGATACTAGAAGTCTTAGCCCGAGCAAGTAGGCAAAAGAAAGAAAGAAAAGACATCCAAATTAGAAACAAAGAAGTGAAATCTCCCATTTGCAAATGACATGATTTTATATATAAAGAACCCTAAAGGCTCCATTAAAAAAAAACTGTTAGAACTAATAAATGTATTCAGTAAAGTTGCAAGATATAAGGTCTGAACACAAATATTGGTAGCATTTTTATAGACTAAAAACAAACTAGCCAAAAAAATCCTATTTGCAATAAAAATACTTGGAAACAAATTTAACTGAAGATGTAAAATATCTGTAAATGAAAACCGTAAAACATGGACAAAATAAATTAAAGAGGACACAAATAGATATTTGGTATTTCATGGATTGGGAAAGTTGATATTGTTAAAATATCAATAGCACTCAAAGTGGTTTATAAATTCAATGCACTCATCAAAATTTTAGTGGCAGTTTTCAAAAAAATATTTTTTAAAAAATCAACCTTTAAGTACATATGAACTCAGAAAAGACTTCAAATAGTCAAAAGAACGTTGAGCAAAATGAACAAAGATGGAAACATCACACTACCTTATTTCAAAATCTCCAAATTTTGTTTGTAATGAAAACAGCATGTGAATGGCATAGAAACAGACACAGAGACCAATGAAACAGAATAGATTACCTGGAAAGGAATGTTTGTTTGTTTTTTTTTTTTGTATTACAAAGATGCCAGGGATATGCAATGGGAAAGAACAGTCTCTTTGATGAATTATGTTGAGACAACTTGATATCCACATGTAGAAGAATGAAATTTGACCCTCTTACTCCATATTTAAAATTCATCTCAAAATGTATCAAAGTCTTAAACATGAAATATAAAACTGTAAAACTTCTAGGAGAATATGGGAAAATCCAATGATACTCATCTAGGCAATAATTTTCTGGATATGACCCCAAAAGCTCAGGCAACAAAACAAAAATAAACAAATAGGATTTCATAAAACATAAAGCTTCTCTACAGCAAAGGAAATGATCAGCAGAATGAAGAGACATCCTATGGATTGGGAGACAATACTTCCAAATCATGTATCCAGTAAGGAATTAATATACAAATTATTTAAGGAACTTAACTGAATAGCAAAAAAAAAAAATCATTAAAAATGAGCAAGGGAAAAATTGAATATTTCTCAAAAGAAGACATAAATAGCTAAAAGGTATTTGGAAAAGTGTTTAACATCACAAATCATCTAGAATAGGTAAAGGAAAACCACAATGAGAGATCATCTCCCACCTGTTCAAATGACCATTCTCAAAAAACAAGAGATAACAAGTGCTGGTGAAGGAGTTTGGAAGGATTCCATCTCTTTCAATGTCACAGAATAACTTGTGAAGGATTGGTTTTAGTTCTTCTGTAAAGGTTTTGTAGAATTCAGCTGTTAATCCATCTAGACCTGGGCTTTTCTTTGATGGAAGGTTTTTTATTGCTGTTTGTGGTCACTCTCTAGGGGGGCAGAGACCCCGGGAAGATGCAACCACCCCGAAATCAGGACACGGGGGATGCAAAGAAGACCAGCTCCAAGCAAATGCATATTTATTAAGAGCAACAGACTTTTTTTATAGACAAAATCCTGGGAACCTCGTACAGGAAGGTACTAATCTAATCAAACCACCTCATATCTTCTTAAAACAAAGCTTCTAAGAATTAAGACACTAAGCAGTCTTGTGCTTAACACTTTCTCAGGGAGCAAGAGCAAGAATGTCATGAAACTCGGATCCTCCGAGGCCGTAGCCCCCCTCTATGTTCCGTTCTCATCAGAACAGGCTGTGCTCTACCTTGTAGGAAGTATGCTTCCCGCTAGGCTTGGTATGCCAAACCTAGAGACATGCCACACTCTCACACGACAGATAACACAGAGCAGGCAGCTCCAGTCACCTCAGATCACCAACAGCTGTTTCTCTCTCTTTGCTCGCTATTGGTTGGTTTAGGTTTTCTATATTTTCTTGGTTCAATTCAGGTAGGTTGTGTCTAGAAATCTTTCAATTTCTTCTATGTTTTCCAGTTTATTGGAGTATACATTTTCAAAATAGTTTCTGATGATCCTCTGGATTTCCCCACTGTCTGTGGTGATGTCTCCTTTTTCATTTCTGATTTTAATAATTTGGGTTGATTCTTTCTTTTTTTGATTAGGTTGGCTAAGGATTTATCAATCGTGTTAATCTTTTCAAAGAACCAGCTTTTTGTTTTGTTGATTTTTTGTTGTTGTTGTTCTCTAGTTCATTGATTTCTGCTCTGATTATAATTATCTCCTGCCTTCTACTGGTTTTGGGACTAGTCTGTTCCTGTTTTTCAAGGTCCTTGAGGTGTGTCATTAGGTTATTTATTTGGTGACTTTCTGTTGTTTATTTTTATTTTTTTTCCTTTTTTTATTAGTGCATTGAAATCATACATCTTAAAGTATTTCAGGGTGGTCGACGTATACATGTACACATTGGTCAATTAGCCCTTCCCCAATTCCCACCCCTTGTGACTCCCCCCTCCCTCCTTCCCATTTTCAGCATAGTAGCTGACTTTGATATCTTTGTGTATGTTCATCCTGTGTACCAGTTTGTTTCCCTCTCCTTCCCTCCCGTCTCCCCCAGGAGTTCACCTTCTTCGCTCATCTGAGGTTTTCTCTCTTTCTCTGGAGTCCCTTCTGTTTGGGGTCGTGGGTCATCCTCCCATGACCTCAGCACTGAGGTACTCCAGGGTGGGGCCAGGGACTCGCCTTCCCCGCATCCCCAGCGCCAGGGGTCTCCAGGGGCGGGGCTGAGGACTCGCCCATCACACGTCCCCAGCGCAGGGTTGAGGGGTTCTTCAGGGGCGGGGCCAAGAGCTCGCCTGCCCTGTGTCCCCAGCACCGGGGGTCTCTGGCGGTGGGGCCAAGGGCTCACCTGCCCCATGTCCCCAGCCCTGGGGGGAGGGTTTCTCTGAGGACAGGGCCGAGGGCGCACCTGCCCCGCATCCCCAGCACCAGGGTGAGGGGTTCTTTGGGGGCAGGGCCAAGGGCTCACCCGCTTTGCTCCCCAGTGTGGGGGTGGGGCCAGGGATTGACCCGCCCTTGTTCTCAGTAATGGGCCACTGGGGGGTCATGTCTCATCTACCTATGTCCTCAGTTCTGGGGTGTTCCAGGATGGTATTGGGCTTCTCATGGGGGGGCATGGCTCGCTGGCTCGTGTTTTCAGAGTTGGGCTGTTCCTGTGTATGGCCACCTCATCTTTGTCTCTCTTCATTGCACTCTTTCCGGGAGCAGAGGCTCACGGCCCGCCCCTTGAAACCATTGTTGTTGTAGGTGCGGGTCTGGATTGACTTGGGCTTCATCATATTCTGGAGTTGATCGGTTTCAATGGTGGTCTATAGTCGCTGTTTTCACAAATATCTGCTGTCTCTTTGCTGTTGGTCTCCAGGAGTCATGGTGTAGGCATGGCCCCGCATAGATGGTGCCTTTGCCTTCACTCTCCACTTACCAGGTGAAATGTGTGGAGTTCTGTTTAGCCCCCCGCTCTGTCTGCTGCCTTACACTCTGCTGCTCTTTGGCTCTCTTTGTTTTGTTGAGTTTTGGCTGCCCTAGTTTTCTTGTTAAGAAGCAGTCTTCCTGCTGGCTGAATTCCAAGTTTCAGAGTGCCAGTGACATGTTGCCTCCCTTTATCTCACTCACTTGTGTTCTCATTTTTGGGTAGTTCCGGGGGGCCATGCCATATCCATCCATGTCCTCAGTGCTGGGGTGTTCTGTGCCGGTGCTAGGCTACTCCAGGGAGGGCATGTTTCACCTGCTTGTTTTCTTGGTGTTGGGGTGCTCCTGTGCCTGGCCGCCTCATCTATGTCTCTCCATGTTGCTTTCTTTGCGGGGGCTGAGGCTTGCGTCCCACCCTTTGCAGTCGTCGCCATTGTAGGTGTGGATCTGGTTTGACTTGGGCTTCATCATGGTCCGATGTTGACTACTTTTGATTGTGGATTATAATCACTGGCTTCACAAGAATCAGCTGTTTCTTTGCTGGAGGATTCGGGGAGCCGTGGTGCTGCTGTGGCTCAGCCAGATGGCACCTTTGTCTCTGCTCTCTGCTTACCAGGTGAAATGCTTTGCGCTCCCTACCGCCCTCCGCTCTTTCCACTGTCTCAAATTCCACTGCACTTTGGCTATCATTGTTTTCTTGTGTTTTGGCTGCCCTTCTTTTCTTGTCATGAAGCAGTCTTCCCGCCGGCTGAGCTGCAACTCTTGGAGCGCCAGTGACATGCTGCCTCTCACTAGCCCGCCATCTTGGTTTTCTCCTGTTGTTTATTTTTAATGTGGGCACTCAGTGCTCTAAAATTTTCTCTTAAAACCACCTTCAAAGTGTCCCATAGATTTTGGTATGTTATGTCTCTATTTTCATTTAATACTAGGAATTGTTTTTATTTCTCCCCTTTTGATCCAGTTCTCATTCAAAAGTGTATTATCCAATCTCCATGTATTTATGTAATTTATTTTCATCTTCCTGTTGTTGATTTCTACTTTCATTCCATTATGATCTGAAAAGATGCAAGGAATTATATTACATTTTTTTTAATTGGATGGTACTTGCTTTGTGGCCCAGAATGTGTTCTATTTTGGAGAAGGTTCCATGAGCAGCTAAGAATGTGTATTCAGCTGTTGTTGGTCAGAATATTCTGTATATGTCTATTAGGTCCCTTTGGTTTATAGTGTTCTTTAGGTCTGAAGAGTCTTTACTCATCTTTTGATCAATCTAGTGGTGTGAAAGGTGTGTTGAAGTCTCCCAATATTATTGTATTTGGGTTTGAGACCTAATATCCCAAAGAGTTTGTTTTATGAAAGAGGGTATACCTACATTTGGGGCATAAATGTTTTCCATCATTAAATCTTCTTGTTGGATTGTTCCTTTTATTAGTAAGAAATGACCCACTTTGTCTCTTCTGATAAGTTTTAGCTTAAAGTCTGCTTTGTCGGATATGAGCATTGCTACCACTGATCCTTTTCAACAGAGTCCTCAAGACTCTTGCCAGAGCCATAAGGCAAGAGAAATATATCAAAAGGAATTCAAATAGGAAAAGAAGAATTGAAATGATCTCTATTTGCAGATGACATGATCCTATATTTAGAAGACCCAAAAAACTTAACCAAAGACTTCTAGAGCTGATTAACCAATTCAGCAAATAGAAGGATAAAAAATAAAAGAAAATCAGTAGTTTTTCCATATGCCAACCATGAATCCACTGAAAAAGAAAACCAGAAAAAGACTTCCATTCACAATAACCTCACAATACAATACCTATGCATAAATCTAACCAAGAAGGTAAAAAAAAAAACCCTCTACAATGAAAATTATAAAACACTAAAGAAAGAAATTGAAGAAGATCTTAGCAGATGGAAAGATCTCCCATGCTCTTGGATAGTCAGAATAAATATTATCAAAATGGCCATCCTACCAAACATGATCTACAGAGTCAATGCAATCTCTAGTAAAATACCAATGTTATTCTTCACAGACCTAAAAAAATCAGTCATAAATTTCATACGGAGAAAGAAAAGACTCAGAATAGCCAAAGCAATTCTCAGCAATAAGAACCATGCAGGAGGCACCACAATTCCTGACTTCAAATTATACTACAGAGCTATAGTAATAAAAAAATAGCATGGTATTGGCACAAAAATAGACAAATAGACCAATGGAACAGAATAGAAGACACAGAATCAAATCCACACACTTATACCCAATTGATTTTCGACAAAGTTGCCAAACACAAAGAGTCTTTTTTAACAAATGGTGTTGGGAAAACTGGTTATATACATTTGTAGAAAAGTGAAATTAAATCCCTGCCTCTCACTCTGCACCGGAGTCAACTCAAGATGGATCAAAGACCTGGAAATTAGATCAGAGACTTTGGAATTACTAGAGGAGGGCATAGGTCCAACACTCTAACATATAGGCACAGGTAGAAACTACCTCAATAAGACCCTCCAAAGCTCAGGAAATTAAAACAAGAATTAATAAATGGGATGGCATTAAACTAAAAACATTCTGCTCATCAAAGGAAACTGTCAAGAGTGTAAAGAGAAAGCCCACAGAATGGAAGAATATCTTGCCAGCTATTCCTCTGATAGAGGACTAATAGCTAGAATATAAAGTTCTTAAAAGACTCAACACTAAAAAAACCCAAATAACCCAATTAAGAAGTGGGCAACTAAATAGACACTTCACAATAGAGGAAATGCAAATGGTCAATAAATACATGAAAAAATGTTTAACATCATTAGGAATCAGGGAGATGCAAATCAAAACTGCACTGAGATTCCATCTAACCCCAATCAGAATGCCAATCATCAAGAAGTCAAACAACAATAAATGCTGGTGAAGATGTGGGAAATAGGGACTCTTCTACACTGTTGGTGGGATTGCAAATTAGTAGAGTCACTATGGAGATCAGTGAAGAGATCCCTCAGAAAATTGGGAATGGATCCACCATATGATCCAGATATACCACTCCTGGGTGTTTTTCCAAAGGGACTGAAATCAGAGAACTAAAATAATATATGCATATCCATGTTCATAGCAGCACAATTCACAATAGCCAAATTATGGAACCAACCTAGGTGTCCATCAACAGATGAAAGGTTTACAAAATTATGAGATATACTGTTCTAGTCAGCATTCTTGCAGCTATAATCTAAAAGATTGATGATGTAACTTAGAGGAAAGATGATTTATTTTCTCATGGTTTCAGATTCAGTCCATGTGAGGCCAGGGACTTCGGATCTCGGGACATGGCTGCAGGAAGTGGAGAGAGGGAGAGCACATGGGCTTTGCTCACATCATGGAGGCTGGAAGCAAGGGAGATAGCAGGGGAAGGAGGAAGCATTTTTATAATCCCCAAGGCCTCACCCCCAGGGCCCCACCTCCAGCCACACCCAACTGGCCTGGGTTACCACCCAGGTATCCACTGACCCAATTACATCAATTCCAAACATTAATAAATGAGTTCTTTAGAAGACATTTTATATCTAACTATAACATATGCAGAATTGAATTCACTCAGCAATAAAGAAGAACAAAATTATATCATTTGCAGGTAAATGGATAGACCTGGAGAACATTATGTTAAATGAGATTAGCCAGTCACAGAAAGTGAAGGGTCATATGTTTTCTCTCATATGCGCAAGCTAGGGAGTAATCGGGATACCAAAGGGACTTCAAATAATGGAGGAGAAACCTCAGTGGAGCCAGGGAGGTGGTCTAGGGGAAGAGGGGGGAGGGAGAATCAAGGAAGGAATTACTTCCATTGATATTATGTAGATATGTGAGAATACCAATGCAAATCTCAATACCCTGTATGGGGAAGGGAGGAGTGGGGAGGAAGCTGGGGGAAAGCCCGCCAAGTGCTGTATGCATGTATGTCACTATCACTATGAACTACATTATGATGTGAGACTACAATGCAGCAATAAAAGTATAAAAAATAAAATAAAAAACAAGTGCTGTTGAGAATGTGGAGGAATGGCAACAAGGCCTTGCACACTGTTGTTGGGAATGTAAATTAGTACAGCCGTTATTTAAAGTGGTATGGAGGTTTTTTGGATAACTAAAAATAGAACTTCGTGTATTCCAGCAATTCTATTACTAGGCATACAGTCAAAGGAAATTAAATCAGTATATCAAAAATATATCTGCACTCCCATATGCATTGCGGTGTTATTCACAGTAGCCAAGATATGGAATCAACCTAAGTGTCTACCAGTGGGTGAATGGATAAAGATAATGTCGTATATACAGCCTTAACAAGGAAATTCTATCATTGGTTACAATGTGGTTGAACCCGGGAGACATTATGTTAAGTGAAATAAGGCAGGCACAGAAAGACATATACTGTATATTTTCACTTTCATGTGGAATCTTAAAAAGATAAAAGCAGAAGTATAGAGTGGTCACTACCAGAAGTAGAGGTAGGGGATGGGTGAGGATTGAAGAGATGTTGATAAAAGGATACAAAATTGCAGTTATAAGTAAAGAATAAATTGACAGATTCATTGTACAACATGGTGACTATAGTTAATAGTTTATTGTATACTCAAAATTTGCTAAGATAGTAGTTTGTGTTCTAGTAACAAAAAATAAGTATGTGGGGTAATGTAGGAGTTAGTTTGATTTAGCCTTTTGATAATGTATACCTATATCAAGACATGATATACAACATAAATATATAATTGTTATTGATCAATTAAAAAGTGTCCACCCAAATATACCACTTTATGTATATTTCAGAAACATTAAAACTTTAGTCTTTAATTTCTCCCATCCTATCTTTGGCATCCTACATTTTATTTCTATATCTGTTATAAACCACATTATACACTGTTTTATTTTTGCTTTAGACACCCTGTTCTTTTTTTTATTGTTGCTTTTTAAAGTTTTTTATTGGTGCATTGTAATCACACATCTTGATGGGTTTCAGGCACCCTGTTCTATTTTAAAGATTTTTTAAGTGAGAAAAATATTTTTTATATCTTACCCACATTTGCTCTTTCCAGTACTCTACATTCCTTTGCTTTTGAGTCTTCACTAATTCACATTTTGTGTAACCTAAGTCAATGGGCACAAAAATTCAGTTTGATTCTTCAGATATGCCTATTCTGTTCTTCACTGTTTCTAAATTTTAAATTAATTCTGTACTGATGTTGTTTGCTTAATGTTTTTGTTTTGTTTGCTTGTTTTTATAAATCAGTAATCTTCCTAATCCTATTTTTAATTCTTTTTGTCTTTTGAGCTTTTGTTTATTTCATTTAGATTTTTATCAGGTTCCTTAAAATACATTTATAGAAATTTATTTATTTTCTAGGAGATTTCTTCTAATTATATTCTTGGTATTTTGGATGATTGTTCTAATTCATTAAGGCTCAAGCTTGGAGGTTGGTGCCATATATTCTATTAACAATGATATCGCTTGATTCTTTTTCATACTTTATCTTGAACCAATTTGTTTTGTGGTAGTTTCAGGCCTGGGTGTTTCATATTCCATTAACTTATTTGTAGCCTGAGGAATTTGTGGGGGATTGTGGATAGGGGAGCTGTGGTTGAGAGTTTCTTTTTTTGTTAGAATTGACGAGTTCTGTGGTGTTTTTCTAAAATATTAAATACCTGTGTAAGGGCTTAACTTATCTGGTAAGGAATCTTTACCATTCCTATTGGGGGATACCTGTGGGATTTAAATTATTTCCTAATCCTATGTGTAGCAATGGGACATTCACAGGGAAAAGTCAGGGTCACTGTTTATTTTTTCAAGGTCTCCCATTTATCTCCAGCCATTGCTGTCATTTTATCAATGAGAAGAGTCAAATAAGAACAAATATGTATGGACGCAGACCATTTGCTTCTTTCTAAACTGGAGGTATTAATAACAATTTTGATAATTTGGTCAGCTCATTAATGCTTTCCTTAATTTATGAATTTAACTAATTTGTTATTATTTAATTTTATAGAAGAATTTTTTCTAGTTACTCTTTTAAATATAGTTCAGAGATTTTAATAGGAAATATTTTCATTATTATTTTTAGAAAGTTTAACTTTCTTTTTCTATTTATCATTTCACCCAAGCATTACTTAAAGTTTATTAATTTCAATGGAAGGTCATTTTTGCCTTTTGAAGCTATTAATTTCTAATATTCTATTTTGATCATATAATATTTCTACTTTAAAGAACTAGGGGTCTTCATGTCTGATCAATTTTTTTTGTGTGTGTGGTACCGGGGATTGAACCCAGGGGCGTTCTACCTCCAAGCTACACCCCCGGCCCTATTTTTTTGTACTTTATTTTGAAACCGGGTCTCACAAAGTTGCGGAGGGCCTCACTAAGTAGCTGAGGCTGGCTGTGAACCAGGATCCTCCAGTCTCAGCCTCCCAAGTACTGGGATTACAAGAGTGCACCACCATGCCCAGCCATGTCTGATCAGTTTTGTGAATAATCTTTATGTACTTGAGAAGTTGTGCAGGCTGTCATCAGGATGTAAATTTGCTTATGTATTCAATATGTTTTCATTTTTTGTTCACTTGTTTTTTTCTTATACTGAGAGTGGCTTATTAATGTTTCCCATTATTATTCCATTTCTATCTTTGTCTTCCTGCATCTCCTCTAGTTTTTGCTTCCTAATGATGGCTGCAGTGTTAGTTGGTACATATGTATTCATACATGTTATGTCTTTATTGTGAATTGCAGTAATATTAAAAGCAGACTTCTTGGAGTTGCAACTATACCTTCTTTGCCTGATATCAAGATCACCACCCTCACTTTCATTTGCTTGATGTTTGACTGTCCATCCCTTTATTTTCAGTCTTCTTATATCACTTTGTTTCTTATATATAGTATACAGTTGATCTTGCTTTTTGAGCCAAATTGAAAACATTTTTTCTTTAAGAGGTGAGTCAACTTATTCATATTTATTTACATGACTGAATTATTTTGTCTCAAATTTGTCATAAAATTATGTAATTATTTTATTTTCTATGTTCATTTCTCTATGCAATGTGTATTTGCCATTTTATTTTTGAAATTTATTTTGATATTTGAGAAGGTTTAAATTTTTGATGGTTTTTAACCACTTGTAGGATGAATTATAAATTATGAAAGAAAATAACTGCCAACCAAAAAAATTCTACCCAGCAATGTTATGCTTTAGAAATGAAGAAGAAATACAGATCTTTCAAGGCAACAATAAAAGATATGGGAGTTCTAAATTCAGAAGCAAAAGAAAGATAGCTATCATCATGAAAACCTGTGAAAGTATAAAACCCACCACAAGCAGATAGACAAAAGAGGAAAAGAAAAGAATCAAACTTTATCAATACAGTAAACCACCAAATCACAAAGATGAACAAGAGAAGAAGTAAAAGATGAAGGACACTCAAAAAATTAGAAGATAATCGATAAGTATAATGACAAGAATGAGTCTTACTATCAATCATAACTGGAAGGATGGGAAAATATATTCTATACCTGCTTTATTATTCAGTAATTTTACAAGAATATAGCTATTTGAAAGGAAATAATGCATGTCTAAAACTGATTCCATTCCAACTTTATAATTTTGTATATCCATTTAAAAATGCTGTTATGCTCATTTCCTTCACTTACCATTTGTATTTTAGCTTGCCACTGCATTTCTACCAACATAAAATGCATAAAGAATTCAGTTGATTCTTTTCTAGGGGGAAAATTTATTTGTTCTAAGTGTAGTTAGTGCTGGGATTCACATGTTGCTTTCCTTTGTGGCTTTGAATAAAACCCTTATTTCCTATTCCACTCTGCTTCAAAGAATTTAAAATGACAGTGTCTAAACTCAGCAGCATTGTGTGGATTGATTAGTATAAGAAATTTATTTCATGATAAATATCTTACAGAGTTTAAGTATATAAAATCAACTCTTGATTATATACATAAACACAATTAAGGAGTAAAACCTACCATACACATTAGTAGTAAAAGTAATTAAAATGAATTGATTATAGCTTAGAGGGCATTAAATTTTATATTATTTGCATTCTTATTACTTTTAGTTCTTTTGCTTGTTCATGGTTTTCCGTTACAAAGAATAAAAATAATGTTCCTGGAATTTTAATGAAACATTCTTTTCGTGTGTGTGTCTGCTACTGGGGATTGAACCCACGGGCATTCTACCACTGAGCTACATCCCAGTCCTATTTTATTTTTTATTTATTTATTTTTTTATTTTATTTTATTTATTTATTTTTTTTGCGGTACCGGGGATTGAACGCAGAGGCGTTCTACCTCCGCGCTACGCCCCCAGCCCTATTTTTTATGCTTTATTTTGAAACCGGGTCTCACGAGGTTGCGGAGGGCCTCACTAAAGACAGAGAGAGAGACAGAGAGAGAGAGAGAGAGACAGAGCAAGAGCTGAGGCTGGCGGCGAACCCGGATCCTCCAGTCTCCGCCTCCCAAAGTACTGGGATTACAAGCGTGCGCCACCACGCCCGGCTATTTTTTATTTTGAAACAGGGTCTCACTAAGTTGTGGAGGGCCTCACTAAGTTGCTGAGGGTGGCCATGAACCTGCGATCCTCCTGACTCAGCCTCCTAAGTATTGGAATTACAAGTGTGAGCCACCACACCCAGCTAATGAAACATTCTTAAATTTACATTCATATGAATTGATCAAAGACTGGCCTTAATTAGTGAAAAGTCTACATTTTCCAGACAAATTTAAAGAAATAAATTTTTATTTTTTAAATGTAGTAAACAACAACAGTTGCCAACAATGTATGCAAAGACTGGCTAGACTGACCAGAATTTTCTCTTCTTCCTTGGCAAATGGTTCCACTGTATTTGAAGCCTTTTCAGTGGTGGTAAGTTAATTGAATTCCAGCTAATGGAATCTAAGTGCAGGACTTTCACCTCAGACCCCCCCCCCCATTCTGCGTACTGTTTCCCATTCTTGGCTTGGTGCCAACATGCATGGCTTTAGACCAATACCCATTGACTTGGGAAGCCACATTTTGGTAAAGCTAAAAAAATGGAGGTAGCTTAGGCTGCTAAATCTCTTGGAGGAATATTGCCAACCCATCAGTAACATCTTGGACTTTATGAAAGTAATAAAATAAATGTTTATCATTTTAGAGCCATTTTAAATTTAATTTTTTTGTTTATTGTAACAGATAATGTCACTCGAGCTAATGTAGAAATTGGTACATTGAAAAGTAGGAGTTTGTGAACAAAAAGCTTTGAGATATGTGGCATTAGTGTACTCGTGGTTGGTAAAATTTAGTTAAAATAAGCTCCATTAGTAGATATGTACAGTCCTGTACCAGATAACATTTCAGTCAGTGATGGACTGTCAGGGCCAGTCTGACAGTGGAGCGGGCTGACCAGGGTGGTGAGTGTTGGCGACTCAATTAGCACCACAGAGCCTGGAGACAGGTCAAAGCAAGCTCTCCTTTATTTAGAAAACAGTTGCACTTTTAAAGTAAAAACCACAAAGGAAATTCCAGGGCGATAAGCCAGGGCCCAATAACACGAATGGTCAGACCGTTCACGCGCCCCTGTAACCTATCATAGGCGAAGGCATCCATTGTCCACGAGCACGGAAGGAGGTAATTGACTATAATAGCCCTCCTGTGGTTAGGTGGGGTTAATCACAGGACCTCCCTCCGTGGCATCCGCCGGCACCATCTTTGCCATTGTTATGCTGAGTCACTGCAATGTGGAAAAGGCTTGGTACTCTAGAGCAGGCTTCTGTTAGTCCACCAGGCCCTTTCATGGCACTGGGTGGAGGGCCCAATATCTCCCCCTCTTTTGTTTAAAATTGGCGGTCGTGCCTGTCTTGGGTTGTCCTGCTCAGGATTCAGAAGGTGCCCATCGTGGGGGAGGCCCAGAGCTAGCTGGGTCCCCTGTCATAAGTTCATCTGATCCAGCAGGATCTTACCCGTCTCTGGCAATCGACCAGGCTGGGGTTTAACAGTTGGGGCCCTCATATTGATTGGCCAAACCCTGATACTGGATCTCCATTTGATGGATTTGGATGGCATGGAGTCGCTTTTGTAGGAAGGAGGTTAGGGCATTAAAAATGCATGGCCCGACCAAGGCTATTACAGGCAGATCAGGAACATAAGTCCAGTATATTTCAGCCGAGGTCATCTGTAGAAATACCGTTATCAGCCACATCTGCCACAGCATCTTCATTCTCCAGCTCCTTCTCAGGTACTCGTCCAGCAAACCGCACCAACCTCTCAGTAAGCCACCTTGCCCCTTCTGCGTCCTGCGGAAAAACACAGACATGCCCCCGTCCCCATATTAACACTGGGTCGGGACCATGCCATTGTCCCGTGCAAGGGTCCTTCCATCTCACTTGATCATAAGTATCTTGAGTGCGTGGATGCCAAAATCTATCTGCAGCAGAGCGGCCTTGTACATTCACATTTAAAATTTTTAAAATAAAAAGTGAATGATTCAAAGAATTGGGGGTATAACTCCCCCTTTTTTATTTTTAATAATTGCACTTTTATGGCCCCATGGGCACATTCCACAATCCCTTGGCCTTGAGGATTGTAGGGAATACCAGTTTTATGCTCAATGTTATATTGATGGTAAAATTTTTTTAAAAATGTCTAACTTGTATATCCTGGTCCATTATCTGTTTTTATGACTGCAGGCACTTCCGCAAGGGAGAAACATTTTAAATAATGTGCAATTACCTGTTTAGTTATTTCCCCAGTCTGTGCAGTAGCCATGAGAAATCCTGAATTTGTATCTATAGCAACATGCACATACTTTAGTCTACCAAATTCTGCCACATGTGTCACATCCATTTGCCATAAGTGATTAGGTCTTAGGCCTTGAGGATTGATTCCAAAATGTGGTACTGAAATTTGTTCTGGGCAGGAAGTGCATTGTTTTACAATTTGTCTAGCCGCTTCCCTGGTAATTTGAAACTGTTTTGATGGTGCAAGGCATGGGACTGCCGAGCCTGATCTATTTGAGATAATCCCACTATCTCAGTAACTTGATCTGCTAAATTATTTCCTGCTGCTAAAGGACCAGGTAATCCTGTATGAGCTCTTATATGACCTACAAAACAAGGATGCTTCCTATCATGAATACGTTGCTGAATTTGTAAAAATAAGTCTCTTTCTTGAACATTAGCAGTATCTACATAGGCAACAGTTTCAAGAACTTGTAAAGCTTTAGTTATATAATGACTATCTGTATACAAATTAAAAGCAACTGTGGCTAATTCCTGAAATACTGCAGCTACAGCTCTTAATTCTACTACTTGTGCTGATGCAGGAGCTGTTTTAAAAGAAAAACATTTATTTTGAATAACATATGCTGCTTCCCCATTAGATGATCCATTTGTAAATACTAACAAAGCTTCTGCTAAAGGTTCCTGTTCCATAATTTTTGGAAAAACTAAAGCATTATTATTTACAAATTATAACAATTAATCTTTAGGATAATGATTATCAATTTCTCCCTCAAAAGCTGCGAAAGCAATTGCCCAAGAATCCACATTTTGAAATAACCAATTTACTTGCTGTTTAGTGAATGGAACTCCTATACTTTCTGGACTCCATTCTGACCATTTGTACTAAGCATGCAACTGCTTCCCAGTACGGTGTTAAAACTTTAGAAGGAGATACAGGTAAATGAATCCATAG